>PISX010001062.1:0-114017 GCA_004024625.1 Mellivora capensis
GGATGTCTTCTTTGCAGAACTGTCTGTTCATGTCCTCTGCCCATTTCTTGATTGGATTATTTGTTCTTTGGGTGTTGAGTTTGATAAGTTCTTTATAGATTTTGGACACTAGCCCTTTATCTGATATGTCGTTTGCAAATATCTTCTCCCATTCTGTCAGTTGTCTTTTGGTTTTGTTGACTGTTTCCTTTGCTGTGCACCATTGGTATTTTGATCAGGATGGCACTAAAAGTATAGATTGCTCTGGGCAGCATAGACATTTTAATGATGTTTATTCTTCTGATCCATGAGCATGGAATGTTTTTCCATCTTTTTTTGTCTTCTGTTGATGGGTGTTAAGGAGGGCACAGATTGCATGGAGCACTGGGTGTTATACACAAACAATGAATCATGGAACACTACACCAAAAACTAATGATGTGTTGTATGGTGACTAAGATAACACAATAAAAAATGTGTTCAACCATTGTTTGGTGAACAGTATGTTTCCTGGTAGAAGATACTCCAGAACAGCCCCGTGTCTTAACTCTTTTCTGTAAATGCTCATAGAGGGACAGTGTTTCACACAATAGATATATTGCTGCAAACTTATATCTGTAAATAAAATTTGAATAGTATTTAGCAAGGAAAAAAAAAGAAAAGAAAACAGAGAGCCTGTCTTAGTGTGTTCAGGCAGCCCTAACAGAGGATAATAGACTGAGTGGTTTATAAAAAACAAATATTTACTTCTCTCAGTTCCAGAGGCTGGGAAGTCCAAGATCGAGGCCCTTGCAAATTTGGTGTCTGTTGAGACCTGCTTCCTCGTTCATAGATGACTGTCTTCTTACTGTGTCCTCACATGGTGGAAGGGGCAGAGCCTTTATCATACGGGCACCGATTCCATCCTTGAGGGCTCCATCCTTGTGACCTAATCACCTCCCAAAGGCCCCACCTCCAAATACCATCACACTGGAGGTTAAGTTTCAACATATGAATTGGGGGGACACATTCAGGATATAGCATCTAGCCCTGGTCCCCCAAAACTCATGTCCTTCTCACATGCAAAATATACTCATTCCAACTCAACAATCCCCAAAGTCTTGATTTGTTCCAGCATCATCTCTAAAATCTAAAATCTTTTTTTTTAAGATTTTACTTATATTTGTCAGAGAGAGACACAGTGAGAGAGGGAACACAAGCAGGGGACTAGGAGAGGGAAAGCAGGCTTCCCACCAAACAAGGAGTCCAATTCAGGGCTTGATCCCAGGACCCTGGGATCATGACCTGAGTTTAAGGCAGACACTTAATGACTGAGCCACACAGGCACCCCTAAAATCTAAAATCTTATCTAGGTATCATCTAAATCAGATATCAACCACGAGAGACTGTGGACTCTGGGAAACAAACTGAGGGTTTCGAGGGGAAGGGATGGGGTGGCCGAGTGATGGGTATTGAGGAGGGCACCTGTTGTGATAAGCACTGGATGTTATATGCAACTAATGAATCATTGAACACTACATCAAAAGCTAATGATATACTATACACTGGCTACCTGAACCTAATTTAAAAAATAAGCTATGAGTGAGACTCAATATATGATTCATCCTGAGGCAAATTGCTCTCCAGCTGTGAACCCAACAAGTCATGTACTTTAAAATATAATGTCAGCACAGGCATAGGGAAGACATTCCCATTCCAAAAGGGAGAAATTGGAGAGAAGGAAAAAGTGATAGGGTCCAGGCAAGTCCAAAACCCAAGGGGGCAAATTCCATTAGACCGTAAGGCTCTTTGGCTGGACATTCTACCCCACGGGTCCGCTGGGGTGGATGTCTCACCTTCCAGACACACTGGAGAGAGGCACATGGTGGCAGGATTACTCCACAGTTTTGCTGGTCATGGATTGGGCCCCTTAGGCTTTGGGTAGCTGGCCCCCAAGCAGTGTCCCCAGGGTTCTTTTACTCTGGCTCTATCATCAGAGAAGCAGGCCTGATGATCTCTGGATTGCCATCAGTGTCATTCTTCCCCTGAAGTCATACCTGGCCTGCAAAAGGAAACAACCACAGAGGTTCCAAGGTGCAGGTGCTCCTCTCATTAATGGATTTCTTAATGTCTTAATGTGAAGGAGGTGTCTTCTGAGCCTTTTCATGGAACATGGTTGGGGATTGTGTACAGGTCATACATTATAAATTCTGTCCAGCATTCCTATCATCCTAAGCTTTTGTATTCCCTCTTCCATATCGTGCCAGGGCACCTCTGGCATCTCAGCTTCATTAATGTGGGCCACAAATAAGTTCCAGTTACAGTCAACAAAGAAAGCTCTTAGAGCCACTTTCAGCTACACGTACTGACACATTAAATCCAGAATTTCTAGTAAGTGTACCCATATCAATGAATTTTGCCCTCCTTCATCTAACACCCTTAGAATCTGCTTCTGCACAGATTTCCCAGGTTTCTGCCAATATATATTAGCAAAGTCTTACAATTCTTTTGGTATATAAGCGGTTTCTTCCTTGATCATAGTGTGTACTTGTTTCCCTGGAACATGCTGAGATTTGACTTAAGTTATAGTTCTATCAGCAGTAGGGGGTGGTTATGTTTGGTCTTGAGGAGAATGATCATCTGCTTTCAAGGCATTTGGGCCAGGTGAGTTTATTACAGTGTTTTCAAGGACAGAAAGGCTAGACTCAGACACTGAAGGGCAAGGTACTTTCATTAGTAAGGGAGGCTCAGAGTGACTTTGTAGTTTAAGACTGTCAATTTCATCTGGAGCCAAACTGATGTTACCATTTCAAGTTTGAGGATCCCATTCTTTACCAGACTTTTACCAACTTTCACATGAGAAACTTGTCAAGACTGTGAATTCAACTGTCATTACAATTCAACCACCCATACGATTAAGTATTGTACTTGATTTTCAGCAACATTAGCCCTGTAGCTACAATAAATAAGAACATCTTTTACGCATCATGAAACCTCTCTGGTTCTTAGACTGTGGCTTGAGCTGAGAAATTAATGGACATAAGCTTGTCATTTTCTCTTTGTAAGTGCTCAGTACACTCAAAATAATCCATGTCACAGCAGTCTTTATAGCCATGATTATTGCCATAATGGTCAAGTGCAACAGCCTTTTAAGCTTACAAGGACATGCTTCCGTTGGTATTTCAACACAGTCAACCATAGGTTGATTAATTGTGATGCCACCATATGCCATGGATTATAAGCATCCATTTCTCATTGGCAAGGACTGTGCTCAAGCACAGAGGTGTGAACAAATCAAACCAAAAGTCTCATTTCTGCAGGTCTATTTCCTGGGACCACTCTTTTTTTTAAAAAAAAGATTTTATTTATTTATTTGACAGCGATTACAAGTAGGCAGAGAGGCAGGCAGAAAGAGAGGAAGGGAAGCAGGCTCCCTGCTCGATCCCAGGACCCTGGGACCATGACCCGAGCCGAAGGCAGAGGCTTTAACCCACTGAGCCACCCAGGCACCCCTCCTGGGACCACTCTTGGTGACAATTCTGTATCAGCCTGAGTCCTATCTGGAGAGAGGAATGACACAGTAATTTGAACAGAGAAGGTTAATATAAGGTATTACGTATGAGAGGGGATTGGAATAATGAGAGATTGGCTAGAAAGATGTAAAGAGAAATCCAAAGAACATAGAAATAACAGATATAAGAAGTAGTCACTATCTCCAGGATGAGATATAATGCTCTAGGGCTGACATGCAGATTTTGTTGGAGAAGCATGACCGTAGCTCATTGAATAGCAGAGAAATCACTGTGGTGCTACACTGGTGGAACTTTCTGGAAACCTTTTCTCTGGAACTTGCCAGAAATCTGCCTGCTGTGGGATTCACTGAGCACTATTGGCCTCTATGCTCTGAAGGAGCCAGGCCCTGGGGAGGCTGCAGGATCCAGAAGCACTCAGCTTGCCACCAAAGTGCCAGAGGGTGAGTGTTAGGGGGAGGGAAAAGTTACTAATCACCGTGTACTACTGGCTGCCATTCACTGCCAGAACCAGGCCCTGGAAAAGTTGTGAGCTCTTCAGGAGTCTGATACAAGAAAAAGCCATGCAGAAGGAGCCTGCCAAGCAAGCACACAGGAATTAGGAAGGAAGCCTCTTTCCTCTTGCAATATCTCTCCAGCTCCCTCTACTGAAAAAGCTTCAGTGCTAGCTGGCAAAGGAAAAAAAGTTAAAATATGCTCCATTATCACAGAGCAGGCAGAAAGAGTGAATTTGAAGTTGAGAAGCAATAAATTGACAACCAGCACACCAGGGACCAAAGAAGAAATCATAATGAAAATTAGAAAGTATTTTGAATGGAATTGAAGTGAAAGTATAATTTATCAAAATTTATGGAATGCAGCAAAATCAGTGCTTAAGAAGAAATTTATAGTGTTAAATGCTTATATTAAAAAAGAATGGGTCTCAAACCAATGACCTCAGCTTAAGAAATTATGATAAAAGGAGGAACGTAAACTCAAAATAGGTAGAAGAAAGGAAATAACAAAGGTAAGAGCAGGAATCACTGAAGTAGAAAACAGAAAACAATAGAGAAAATCAAAGAAACCAATAGCTGGCTCTTTGGGAAGATCAATATAACTGATAAACCTCTAGCCAGAATGAGGAGGGAAAAGAGAGAGAAGACCCAGATGACTAATATCAGGAATAAGATATGGGACAATGCTATAAATCCTACAGAAATTGATATAATAATAAAGGGATGTTATAAAGAGTTTTATGCCCACAAATTTGGCAATTTAGATAAAATTGACACATTCCTTAAAAGATACAAGCTATCAGGGGAGCCTGGGTGGCTCAGTGGGTTAAAGCCTCTGCTTTCGGCTCAGGTCATGATCCCAGGGTCCTGGGATCGAGCCCCACATCGGGCTCTCTGCTCCGCGGAGAGCCTGCTTCCTCCTCTCTCTCCCTGCCTGCCTCTCTTGCCTACTTGTAATCTCTGTCTGTCAAATAAATAAATAAAATCTTTTAAAAAAATAAAAAAAGATACAAGCTATCAAACTCACTCCAAAAGCAATACAACCTGAATAACTATATATCTTTAAAGAAATGTATTTCATAGTTAAAAACATTTCCGTAAGGAAAATTCAATGCCCAGATAGCTTCACTGAGCATTCCATTTGACCAAACAGGGAAGAAATAATAGCAATTGTACACAAACTTTCCAGGAGATAGAAGTGGAATGTATTAATTTTCTATTGTTACATACAAAACTACTATAAGCTTAATGGCGTCAATCAATATTTATTTATTATTTCAGTTTCTATAGGTCAGAAGTCCAGCATGACATGACTGGGCTCTCTGCTCAAGGTGCAACAAAGCTGTAATCAAGATGCTTACCATGCTAAGTTCTTATCTGGAGGAACTTACCTGGGGAAAAACGTTTCCAAGCTCATTCTTGTTGTTGGCAAAATTGAGTTCCTTGCAGTGGGACTGAGGATCCCACTTTCTTGTGGGCAATCAGCTGAGGCTGCTCTTGTCTCCTAGAGGTCACCCTGTCTTTTGCCATGTTCACCCCCCCCCCCGCAGTTTTTGAGCCACGAACAATGTGCCAAATGCTTCTAGTGCTTTGGATTTTGGACAGTTACATCTTCAAAATCCCTTCACAATAGTAACTGGATTCATGTTTAATTAAGTAAGTAGGAGAAGGTATGTGTATACCAGGGGCTGAGAATCTTGGGGACCATCTTAGAATTCTACCTACCACAAGGAGGAAACACTTCCCAACATATTCCATGAGTTCAGCATTACTCTGATCCTGATATCTAAACCAGACAAAGAAATCTCAGCAAGTTATTTCATGGATATCAACAAACTGATTGTAAAATGTATAATGGAGAGGCAAAAGACCCAGAGTAGCCAACACAATATTGAAGGAGAACAGAGTAGGAAGGCTGATATAACCCAATTTCAAGACTTACTATAAAACGACAGTATTTAAGACAGTGTGGTATTGCCAAAAGAATAGACACTGATCAATGGAACAGAAGAGAGAGCTCAGAAATATACCCACATAAATATAGCCAACTGATTTTTTTTAGCAGGAGGGGCAGAGGGAGAGAGAGAGAGAGAGAGAGAGAGAGAGAGAGAGAGAGAATCATAAGCAGGCTCCATGCCCAGCGTGTAGACCGACATGAGGGTTGATCCCACAGTCTTGAGAGCATGACCTGAGCTAAAGTCAAGAGTTGGACACTTACATGACTGAGCCACCCAGACACCCCAAGGCAACTGATCTTTGACAAAGGAGCAAATGTAATACAATGGGACAAAGATAATCTTTTCAACAAGTGCTGCCACCTGTTAGGATAGCTACTATTAAAAAAAAAATGGTGGGGGAAAACCTGTCTGGCTCAGTTGGTGGAGCATGTAACTCTTGGTTTCAGGGTCATGGGTTCAAGCCCCACATTGGGTGTAGAGATAACTTAAAAAACAAACAAAGTGTTGGTGAGGATATGGAGAAATTAGAACACTTGTACACCAGTGGTGGGAATGCAAAATGGTGCGTCCACTATGGAAAACACTTTTGGGGTTTCTCAAAAAAATTCTAAAAATAGAAATCATATGATCCAGCAATTCCACTTTTGGTTATATATCAAAAAAAATTGAAGCCAGGATTTCAAATCAGATCTCAAAAGCACTCCTATGTTCATTGTAGCAATATTCATAATAGCCAAGATATGGAAATGACCTAAACATCCATTAGTTAATGAACAGATAAAGAAAATGTGGTATATACATGTTTTGGACTACTATTCAACCTTTAAAAAGAAGGAAATTCTGCAGTATGAGACAATGCGGATAAAACTTGATGACAAAATGTTAAGTGAGATAATCCAGTCACAAAAAGACAAATATTGCATGATTCCACCCACATGAAGTATCCAAAATAGTCAAATTCATAGAATCAAAGAATACAATGGTGGTTGTCAGGGGCTGGAGTAAGAGGGTAATGGGGAATTACAATTCAATGGGCATAAAGTCTCAGTCAAATTAGATGAATAAACTCTAGAGAGCTGCTTTACAACACTGTACCTATATAGTCAACAATAATGCATTGTATATTTAAAAAGTTGTTAACAGGGTAGGTCTCATGTAAGTGTTCATCTCTCTCTCTCTCTCTCTCTCTCACACACACACACACACACACACACACACAAATGGTGCTGAAACAACTGGACACCCATATGCAAAAAAAAATGAATCTAGACATCAACTTTATGATCTTCACAAAAATTAATAAGGAAGGGGTCACAGTCCCAAATGTAAAATGCAAAACTATAAAACCAGAAGATACCATAGGTGAAAATCAAGATGATCTTGGAATTGGCAATGACCTTTTAAATACAACACCAAAGGCATGATCGGTGAAAGAAAGAATTGATTAGCTGGATTTTGTTAAAATTTTTAAAATTCTGCTCTGTGAAAGACACTGTCAGGAGAATGAAAAGACCCACCACAAACTGAGAAAATATTTGAAAATGACATATTTGATTGGGAACTGTTATCCAAAATATATAAAGAATTCTTAAAACTCAATAGTAAGAAAATTAACATCCAATATAAAAATGGGCCAAAAGTCTCAATGGACAGATATACAGGTGGAAAATAAGCATATGAAAAGATGCTCCACATGCTGTGTCATTAGAGAAATGCAAATGTAAACAACAAGGAGATACTACTACATACCTATCAGAATCGCCAAAATTCAGAATGCTGACACCACTAAATGTTGATTAGGCTCTGGAGCAAAAGGAACTCTCATGCATTGCTGGTGGGACTGCAAAGTGGTACAGCCACTTTGGAAGACAGATTGACAGTTTCTTATAAAACTAAACACATTTCCCCCCAGCATTAGGGAGGGTATGTGCTATGGTTAGTGCTGTGAAGTGTGTAAACCTGGCGATTCACAGACATGTACCCCTGGGGCTAAAAATTTGTTTATAAAAAATAAAAAATTAAAAAAAAAGAAATTAAAAAAAAAACTAAACACATTTCTTACCATACCATCCATCAATCATGCTCCTTGGAATTTACCCAAAAGAATTTGAAAACTATGTCCACACAAAAATCTGCACATGGATATTTATAGCAGCTTTATTTATAATTGCCAAAACTTGAAAGCAACCAAGATGTCCTTCAGTAGGTGAATGGATAAATAAACCTTGGTGTATTCAGACAATGGAATATAATTCAGTGCTAAGTAGAAAGGAGTTATCAATTCATGAAAAGGTATGGAATAACCTTAAGTGAACCTGATTTGAAAGGTTATATATTATATGGTTCCAACTATATGACATTCTGGAAAAGGCAAAACTATGGAGACAGTAAAAAGATCAATGGTTGCCAGGGATTGGGGGGAGGGAGGAAGGGATGAAGAGGCAGAGCACAGAGGATTTTTAAGGTACTAAAACTACTCTTTATGATTTATGTAATGGATAAATGTCCTTACACATTTGTTCAAACCTATAGAATATACAACACCACAAGTAAACTCTAAAGTAAACTATGGGCTTTGGGTGATTATGATGTGTTGATGTAGGTTCATCAGTTGTAACAAATGTACCACTCTGGTGCAAGATTTTGATAAAGGAGGGGTGTATGTATGTGGAGGGGCAGGAGGCATAGGGGAAGTATCTGTACCTTCTGCTCAATTTTACTATGAATCTAAAACTGCTGTAAAAATAAAGTCTTTGTAAAAACACAAAGATATGAGAAAAGAAAACTACAGATCAGACATCCCTCATAGGGGCGCCTGGGTGGCTCAGTGGGTTGAAGCCTCTGCCTTTGGCTCAGGTCATGATCCCAGAGTCCTGGGATAGAGCCCCGCATCGGGCTCTCTGCTCAGCAGGGAGCCTGCTTCCTCCTCTCTCTCTCTCTCTGCCTGCCTCTCTGCCTACTTGTAATCTGTCTGTCAAATAAATAAATAAAATCTTTAAAAAAAGATATCCCTCATAAACATAGATACACAAGTTTTGAACAAAATTTGAGCAAATCAAATCCATCGCAATACATAAAAAGGATAATACATCATGACCAAGTAGGGTTTAATCCTAAGAATACAAGTGTTGGTTTAACACTTGAAAACCAATCAATGTAATTCATCATATTAATGGACTAATAAAGAAAAACAATATGATCACTCAATCAACACTAGTAAGACATTTGACAAGACTCAACGTCCATTTGTGATTTTAAAAAAGTAAAAACAAAATATAATTTCTTTGAAAATTAGGTATTTGGGGGCTTCTTCAACCTGATAAAAAGCATCTACATAAAAACTACATCTAATTTCATTCTTTTTTTTAACATGAATTCTTTTTTTTAAGATTTTATTTATTTGAGAGAGAGAGAGAGCAAAAGAATGACAGAGTGGGAGGGAGAAGCAGACTCCCTAAGGAGCAGGGAGCAGAGGCGCTTGATCCCAGGACCCTTGGATCATTACCTGAGCTGAAGGCAGACGCTTAACTGAATGATCCACCCAGGGACTCCATCTAATTTCATCCTTAAAGGTAAAAGACAAAGGTGCCTGGGTGGCTCAGTTGATTAGGTGTCCGACTCTTGATTTCGGTTCAGGTCATGGTCTCAGGGTCGTGAGATTGAGCCTCGACTTGGGCTCTGCACTCATCAGGGGCTTAAGATTCTCTCTGTCCCTCTCTGCTCCCTTCTGTCTCAAGTAAATAAATCTTTTTAAAAAACCTGTTTTTACTTGCACACAACATGACTACCTATGTAGAAAATCCTATAGAATCTACAAAAAAACAACAACCCCATACTAGAACTAATAAATAAGTTTAGCTAGATTGTAGGACATATCTTTAACAGAAAAAAATCAATTGTATTTCTATATACTATCAATGAATGGTCAGAAATTGAAGTAAAAAACATAATACCATGAAAAAGTGAAATATTGGGGGGTGGATTTAGCAAAAGATTTGCAAGAGCTTTACACTGAAAAGACTAAATATCACGGAGAGAAATTAAAGAAGACCAAATAAATGGAGAGATATATCATGTTCATGAATCGAAATGCTCAATATTGCTGTGATGTCAGTTCTCATCAAATTAATCTATAGATGCAATGAAATCCTAATCAAAATACCAGGAAAGTTTTTTTTTCTGGAGTAGGGAGGGTAAAAATTGACAAGCTTATTATAAAATTCATATGGAATGTTAAGTATCTAGAAAAGCCAAAATAATGTTATAAGAGGAGAACAAAGTTGGAGGGCCTAACACTACCTGATCTCAAGGCTTATCAGAAAACTACAGTAAAATGGGGCGCCTGGGTGGCTCAGTGGGTTAAAGCCGCTGCCTTCGGCTCAGGTCATGATCTCAGGGTCCTGAGATCGAGCCCCGCATGGGGCTCCTTGCTCAGTGGGGAGCCTGCTTCTCTCTCTGCCTCTGCCTGCCTCTCTGCCTGCTTATGATCTCTGTCTCTCTCTATGTCAAATAAATAAATAAAAATAAATAAAATCTTTCAAAAAAAGAAAACTACAGTAATCAAAACAGCATGGTATTGGGAATCAAGATGGACAAATAGATCTCTGGAACAGAGTAGAGAGTCAAGGAATAGAAGAAGCCTAAATGGCATAATGAAGGTGGATTACAACATGTGTAACTAGTCACCCACTGATTTAAATAGTCTTTGTTTCTTTCCTGCAATATATTTGTGCCCATGCAATTCTGTACATTGGCAAGTATGTCTGTAGTGTTGAAATGGTCAGTGTGGTCAGATCCTGGAGGTGGTGTTTGATTGAAGGTAGGGGCTTTTGGCCAGTTTGTTTTTTTCATAACTGCATATGCAATGTCTTGTGCAGTGCCTGGTATCTAGGAGGTGCCTAATTAATTTTTCGTAAACTGATGAAACCCACGAGAGTCATACCTACAGGCATGATCTCTAAAATACTGGCAGAATCACAGCTGCGCACTCTTGAAGATACAGCCCCATTTAAAAAAATATTTATTTATATATATAAAATATATATTTAACATAAAATATATATTTTATATATTTATACTTATAAATATATATTATTTATATAAAATATATATTTTATTCATTTGGGGGAGAGAGAGAACAGGGAGAGGGAGAGGGAGAGGGAGAAGCAGACTCCCTGCTGAGCAGGGATCCTCATGCAGGGTTTGATCCCAGGATCCTGGGATCATGCCCTGAGCCAAGGCAGAAGCTCAACCGAATGAGCCACCCAGGCTCCCTGAATGAACTGATGTTTAGCCAGTGCTTCCTATGGGCCAGGTGCTGTGCCGAGCCCCAGCTAAGTATTGCTTTATTTTATGCTCCACCAAATAGAAATGATTAGGATTTGTGTTTTGCAGATGAGGAAACTGAGAAAGAGGGAGGTTTGGTACTTTGTTCAAGGTTACCTAGCCAGTCAGTGCCACATTTTGTACCCAGGCCAGTTTGTCTAATTTCAGAACCTATAGGCCTGACTACTATGCAAGAGTCACACACAAGTCCAGAGAGACCCAGGGATACAAACGGACAATTTTTGGCCATAAGAAAGCTAGTTCCAAACTCAAAGACAATCCCATGCAGTCATGTGTTCACACAGTTACACACACACACACACACACACACACTCACACACATTCTCCCAGAAACACAGACACACTCAGTGACGGCCCCTCTTCCATGTCAAATATGGACATTCCCACTGTTAAAAAAAGGAAACCACAGGCCCAAAATGGAGTCACTTATGCTAGGCCAAGTCACCCAACTGGGGCTTAATCCCTAACCTATTTGTAGTTTCAGCCTCCTCCAGACATGTAGTCTTAACCAGCCAGTCAGGAATTTTCTGGTCAGCACCAATAAGATAATCTGTCACATGGGCCCTCTCTAACTTCAAAAGGAAAATGAGGTAATCCACTTAATAAGACCCCTTTTCCCACAAAGGATGTCACCTCACCGCAAATAATCCCTTTTTTCCTTTATGACCTCCTTTTCCTGCTTTTAAAAACTTTCACCTTTCTGTAGCCCTCTGGAGCTCCTCTCTACTTGCTAGATGGGATGCTGCCTAATTCATTAATGGATTAATAAGGCCAATTAGATCTTTAAAATGTACCTGGTTGAACTTTTATTTAACAGAAATGGTAGCAGAATCAGGATCCAAAGAGAACTTCTGACAGCATTTGGGGACAATGAGAAACACAGGTGTGGTGCCTGTGAACCCTTGAGTTCTCTGTGATTCTCCCTGTTTCCGAGGGCCATTGGTAAGTTTCTTTCAGTTCTGAGCCCCCCTTTCTTAGTGTTGAGCTCCCAATATTAATTGGCTTTCCACAGTTCCCTATTTTGATCGAAAAACCTTAATCCTTTCCCTAATCCCCAGATTCCACTTTTGGAACTGTTGTTGGTTATTGGGTTGAACTGGACTGGGTCTGGCTTAAAAACTAGACTAGGGTCCAGGATCGGACTGGGTCTGATTTAAGCTGAAAGGTCCGGTATGAGGGCTCAGGTCAGTAAAATTTTATTTTATTCAAAATTTCATTTTAAATAAAATTTATTTTAAATAAATAAAATAAAATTCATTTTAAATAAAGCCTAGGGGCACCTGGGTGGCTCAGTCAGTTAAGCGTCTGACTTCGGCTGAACTCAGGGTCCTGTCGAGCCCCATGTCAGGCTCTGTGCTCAGCAGGAAGTCTGCTTTTCCCTCTCCCTCTGCCCCTCCCCCCACTTGCTTTATTCTCTGATAAATAAATAAAATCTTTTTTTAAAAAAACACAAATGTTGACGGGCATGGGTCAAACATTTAAAGACTGTTGAAGCACTTGCCACCTCAAGAAAACTGCCAGAACAGGACAGAGTGACATTTGCCAACCTTAAGCAAATTTCTGTGCAACAAGGTACCCTGTAAAACAGCCCCCAATTCCCAATCCCATGGCATGTCCCTCTTAGGTAATGGTTTGGTTCTGAGAAGCCCAAGGTCTAGCTAAAAGAAATAAGATCCTTTAAATTCAAAGAGTTGAGTGCTCCACCTTCGGGAACACCTGCTTAAGTATAAAAATTATAATCCCTGAGGTTGCAAATAGATACCTAGTAAAAGGGCAAAATCTTCCTAAAAGCTCCCGAGAATTACAACAGCCTTTATGGGGAATGTTCCAATTAGACAAGATTGTTCATTTACGATGTGCCCTTGAAGGCAAGTGATCCCAAATTAAACACAGAGAATGAGATACCTGTTTTAATTGGTAGGCAGAAGGTTCCAAAAGACTTTAAGATTCCAAAAGAGCTTCATTAAGAGATTCATCACAGAAGGCTAATGAAAAATTAAGGGCACAAGAGGATATGTAAAACAAAGCATGGTCAGACTGATGTGACCCCCTTCTGCTCCCCTCTGTCCTTCTTTACTTGAGCACTCACATTTTACTAATTCACTGTCTGAACTGCCTGTCCACTCTGTAGAGACTATTAAACAGTTATCCTTTAAAATAAAACTACCTGAGGTTGCAGACGGACATCCTCAGTTATCTTTTACCTTGGTCAAAGACTGCACTAAGGACCATAGTTAAAGAATTTCCTAAACCTAGGGAGGAAACCCCAAAGTTTTTTGAAGAATATTTAGTCATTATTGGAGCCTGTGACTCTAGGCTGCCAGATCCTCATCAGCTTGGACACACGTTGGCAAGACCTGGTAAAGCCACAACATGGATGCAGGCAGCAAGATGGCAAAATCCCGAGGATGACGTTCAAGATCCTCGAACTTCAATGTCTCAGGGACCAAAAGAAGCTCACAAAAAGCACCTGAACCCTTACAAACCACTCCTAGGGTCTTCCTCACCCACACTGATTGGTCTACTATACAAACTTGCAAACAAAACAAAACACCCCAAGATGAATCTATGGCAGACTCTAAATCCTCCTTAGAACCCCTCCTTCTAAAATACATTATATGTTTATAAAAAAATTAAAAATTTAAAATTTAAAAAAATGTTCAACATCACTCACTATCAGAGAAATACAAATCAAAACCACAGTGAGATATTATCTCACACCAGTCAGAATAACTAAAATCAAAAATTCAAGAAACAAGACAAGTGCTGGTAAGGATGTGGAGAAAAAGGAAGGCTTGTGCACTGTTGTTAGGAATGCAAACTGGTGCAGCCATTGTAGAAAACAATATGGATGTTCCTCAAAAAATTAAAAAATTAGAACTACCAGGGCACCTGGGTGGCTCAGTCATTGAGTGTCTACCTTCAGCTCAGGTCATGATTCTGGGATCCTAGTTTTGAGCCCCGCGTTGGGCTCCTTGCTCAGCGGGAAGCCTGTTTCTCCCTCTCC
Organism: Mellivora capensis; assembly: GCA_004024625.1. Classification (NCBI taxonomy): domain Eukaryota; kingdom Metazoa; phylum Chordata; class Mammalia; order Carnivora; family Mustelidae; genus Mellivora; species Mellivora capensis. Next base: position 14,293 of record PISX010001062.1, read on the forward strand.
CACTACCCACCCAACTTGTGTTCCCTCTCTTGCTGTGTCTCTCTTTGTCAAATAAATAAAATCTTAAAAAAAAAGAAGCCCTCCTTCTACAGCATTTGGGGTTCTGTACAATAAATAAGGTCACCCAACCTGCTCTAGCTGCTCTATTTGTAAACGGATTATCTCCTGAAATTGGTGGATCAACAAAAAGATAGAAAACGGGATGGGAGGCTACTGGACTGATCGAACTCATGATCATAGCTGAGCATTCTGGAAGAACCCTGGAATGAGGCCACAAACAATAAGTTGCCAAGGTATTAGCCTTACACTTAACAGCTCCAAGGCCAGAGACCTAAAATAGCACCTGGGCCTTGCAAATGGCACCCTCCTAGGGGTTCAGCATCAACACACTGGCTCAAGGATCGATGTCTCAGCTGTAATCACCTGGGACACTGGAAAAGAGATTGTCCTCAAAGGTTCTGTGAAAATTTTTCTTGAAATGTCCTTGTATGTACCTCCCAAGGAGGGTCCCCATATGTGCTCCTCCCACAGTTGATGGGACATCGAGGGGTTCTTTGGTAAATTATTACCAGTAATTCTCTTAAACAGCCAAGGAGGAACTAAAATTAAAAGTTACGTAAGATCTTGCCAAATTCGAGTTGATACCAGAGCTATGCTTTCTTTTTTTTCTTTTTCTTTTCTTTTCTTTTTTTCCCCCGGAGCTACATTTTCTACCTTAAGCCTCACTGCCACAAGGACAAATCCCTTGGAGTAATAAGGAGGTTTCCATAGTGAGGGTATCTAATGAAATTCAGAGACAGTTCGTATTTCAACCAGTACAAATGACTCTGGGACCTTTCACTGAAAAAGATTCCTTTTTGGTATGATATACAGCCTTAGTCAACCTATTAGGTAGAGATCTCCTAAGTTAAAAAGGCTAATACATTTTTGCCTCCAATGGAGAACTCACCTTGGAATTTCCTGACCAACTCCAACCTGATCTTTTATATTCCTTACAATCTGTCCTTGATGTAGACGAGGAAGAAGTCTAACAAAAGTCCCCTAATTTAATCGAGGTACCCCCAAATCTGTGGGATACTTCTAATACTGACAGTGTGAGAATAGAAAGTGTAGAGCCTATAACAACTCAAATACAGGGGTGCCTGGGTGGCTCAATCAGTTAAGCATCTGCCTTCAGCTCAGATCATGATCCCAGGGTCTTGGGATTGAGTCCTGCATCAGGCTCCCTGCTCCACGGGGAGCCCGCTTCTCCCTCTCCCTCTGCCTGTGCGCGCTCTCTCTCTCTCAAATAAATAACTGAAATCTTAAAAAAAAAAAAACTCAAATAGACAAAACTAAGCCTCTCCCTAAATTGTCTCAATATCCACTAAAGTCTGAGGCCAAACAAGGCTTTGCACCCACAGTGTAAGACCTACCCACTCAGGGGCTAATCATTCCCTGTATCAGCCTCTGTAACACGCCCACGGGGCCCTAAACCTAGTGGGTGGAGATGGTGATTTGTCCAGGATTTGAGAGCTATTAATAAGATAGTTATTTTCCAGTTTCATTCTTCTGCATGTGGCTTTCCAATTTTCCCAACACCGTTTGTTGAAGAGACTTTTTTCCATCGGACATTCTTTCCTGCTTTGTCAAAGATTAGTTGACCATAGAGTTGAGGGTCCATTTCTGGGCTGTTCCATTCATCTATGTTTCTGGTTTTGTGCCAGTATTTCCCAGTTGTCCCAACCTGAACACCTTTCTGTCATAAGTCCCACCAGACTCAAAAGGCTCACTGCTGTAGACCTGGGTTCTTTTAGCAACCCTGTAGACCCCAAAAGCCACTATCTGTTTGCCTTTACTTGGAAAAGTCCACAATATACCTGGACAGTTATGCCTTAAGGGCTCACTGAGGCCCCTTCTTATTTCTCCCAGGTGTCCCACCAGGATTTAAGGACCCTCCAATCCCCTAGGAAATCGAGCCTTTTACGATATGTAGATGATTTCTTGCTGTGCTCAGTTACCAAAGAGGCATCCATAAAAGATTCCACTTATTATGCTACAACAGTTAGCTGCAAAGAGACATAAAGTCTCTAAGGAAAAATGGCAATTGTCTTTAAATTCTGTTCATTACCTAGGTCATAATCTAAGTGCTGGGGGAATTCAGCTATTTCCAAAAAGAATTAAGCCCGGGGATTTCCTAAGCCTACAGGCAACAGCTTCATGGGTTTCTGGGCTTGACTGGCAATTGCAGACTGTGGGCTCCTAATTTTTCTCTGTTAGCTTCTCCACTGTACGAACTTACGAACATTTCAGTCCCGGAGCCCGTTCCTTGGGAAGAGAAATGTGAGCAGGCCTTCAAAAGCCTAAAGTAAGTACTACAAGAACTGCCTGCCTTAGGGCTACCTGACTACTCAAAAGTTTTCTCCTTATTTGTACAAGAAAGGGGTGGATAATCAAGCTCTGGGAATGCTCACGCAAGAACGTGGTAATGAACATATGCCTATTGCTTATTATAGCACATAACTTGGTTCACTTGCTTGTGCCTCTTCCAGCAGTCTCTTTATTTCTTTCAAGATTTTAATTTAAATTCTAATTAGTTAACTATCCCAGTCTTAAGGGTATAGCTGCAGATGCAAAGTTAATAGAAGCCTCTGCAGATCTAACTCTAGAAAATAGTGTCTATTTGCAAACTCCTCATTGTGTCCAAAGTTTTCTTAACTCTGAATTGACTAAACCATCTTCTCTGCCAGTGGACAAACCTCCTGCCTTCTGCTTTCACTACCTCATCTACAGCTTAAAACACTGAAACATCCTTAATCCTGCAACATTACCACCCCTGCACAATGAAGGTGAGCCCCGGGGCGATGAGGAGGTAACATCCCATTTCATGACACTGCGCCCTGACTCATGAGACACCCTTTTAACTCATCCTGATTTAATCTTGTTTGTTGACAGGTCATACTGTAGACATAAACAAGGCAATCTCCAAGCTGGTTATACTATTGCTATCCAATATGAACTACTCAAAATGGGAAAGCTTCCACAAGCGAAATCAGCCCAACGGGCAGAGCTCTGTGCCCTTACCAGAGCTTGCCAGTCATCAGGACAAACTGTTAATATTTGTACTGATGGCCAGCAATTCTTTGGGGTTGTCCATGATTTGGGAATGCTATGGAAACAAAGGAGTTCTCTTACATCCTCTGGGACCCCCAATCAAAAACGGATAGCAAGTAAATGACCTTCTTACTGATATTTGCTACCTTCTGAAATTGCTGTCATTAAAATGGAGGCTCACACTAAAAGGACTGAACCTGAGTATCAGGGAAATGCCCTGGCTGACTCCCATGCAAAGGCAATTTCAGTCCATGCTGCTTCTGCCAGACTCTTACCAGGCATGCCCTCCATGCCAGACTTTTGCGATCCTGATTTCCTTACAACGTGGCAGCAGTCAGAAGCAAAGAATTTAAGATGGGCAAACAATGGTTGTAAATTAAATGAACAGTCAGAGCTATGGGAAACCCCAGATGGCTACTTGGTTCTTCCCGGCTCCCTGGCAAACCCCATTTTTCAGTTTTTACATTCCTTCACCTACTGTGGTGCATTTGAGATGATTCAAATCATAAATAGACACCAGCGGGGAGATTTCTGTGAAATTGCCAAAAACAGTTTACCACCAATGTCTGATTTGTCAGGTCCATAATCTTGGAAAAAGTGTTTTTGTTCCCTTCCTCTGGACCCTTTGAACACCTGTAGCTGGATGTCATTCAACAGTCACTCAGTATGAGGTATCAATATGTTCTTGTTACTGTATGTATGTTTTCCAAATGGACCGAAGTGTTCCCTGGCCACAGGGCTAATGCCCTCACAATGGCAAAGAAACTGTTAAATGCATTTTCTACTTGGGTTATACTTTTCACGATCTCCAGTGATGGAGGCTCCCACTTTGTTGGGCCAACCATAAAGCTTGAACACAGAACCCCACAAACCTCTTGGAATTATCACTGTCCTATCACCCTCAATCATCAGGCAAGGTCGGGAGAACTAATGAGATCCTCAAACTTAAAATCTCTAAACTTGCTGGAACTAGCAGAGTCCCTTTGCCTTAGGTACCATCTTTGGTCTTGCTGACTCTTCGTAGCACCCCCTTTGGAAATCATAAACTCACTCCATACGAGCTAGTCACCAGTAGGCCAATGTCTGTTGACACAAACCTTCTGCTGATCCATTAGCTCAAATGAGTATGATCAGCTACTGTAAGTTCTTAATGTCTTATGTTCAAGCCTATCAACAGGTTCAAGAAGCTTTCCCCATATTCCAATTCAAAGGATCCTACTAGTCACAGTCTACAGCATTGTGACTGGGTAATCTGGAACTGTCATCAGAGTAAGACAGTCACTCAACCTCACTGGAAAGGCCCTTACTAAGTGCTCCTGACCACTGGCACTGCTGCAGAACTAGAAGGCATTGAGCCTTGGGTACACATCTCACAGCTCCACCTGTCAGCGAATCCTGGGCAGACACTGGAGGCCTCCAATTCAAACTGACAATAAAGAGAAGTAGCTGACATTGGGGTAGACTGGTCCTGCTCAAGATATCAAATCGAAAAATAAGGAAAAACAAGCGAACAAATAAGCAAAAAAAAAAAAAAAAAAAAAAAAAAAAAAAAAAAAAAAAAAAAAAAAAAAAAAAAAAAAAAAAAAAAAAAAAAAAAAAAAAAAAAAAAAAAAAAAAAAGAAAAAGAAAAATGAGAGAGAGAGAGAGAGAGAGAAAGAGAGACATCAGATCAAGACTTCATCCTTAAAACATGAAGCCCTTTCTCCTTATTCCCTTTCCTTTATTGGCATTGACCTGGAAACATAATGCTTTTCCCTGTATCTCCTAGGTCATTGCTAAGAGGAGGGAAGCCTTTCAGATTGCTGTATTTGTCATCCAACAAAGCAATCTACCCATGATGTTAGAGACCCCCTCATCCTCCCTGTGACCAATTTCTCCTCCTAACATCCCTTCAACTACAGTTGACTGCTCCCCATCCTTAGAAGTCTCTTATTGAGTTCAACTCTTATGGCCAGAAACCCAGTGCCTTGTTTTTACATCTCTCCAATTATAACTGTACATACCCAATTCGACAAAACTACCTACATAAATCTTAGTCCATTTGCACTCCCACATTCCCATGATTATCTAGATCAGATCTGCCCCCTACTCAGTGAGATCTCCCCAGCAGCACTCATCTTTGCTAGGCATTTAGAAGGACTATTTCAGGCTCAGGGATTCTGTTCCCATATACACTGAAAATCCGACTGACCACTGGCTTGAACGAATAAGTGCAGCAATCCCTGTGTATTAACAGGACCAACCTAATGGGAATGGTCTGTGCCCTGCCAGGGTTTGTCTTTGTCTGTTTCATTCTCTATAGGTCTGTGAATGCCTAGATGGCCGGCACATAACCTGGCAATGCCTTTTAGGTTATCTACCGGTGCTCCTAACTTTCCCCAAAGGAACTAAGACACCTCATTGGTCAACTCCCCTGTATTTACATCATGGAGTTAGAAAGGACTTCCCAGGAGCCTCTCATGACTCAGAATTCACTGAACCAGGGCCCCACTTCCCTGGCTAGGAATAAATGTAAATGAAGATCTGATCACAAACCCCTTCTTAATTCTTGAAGGTATTGCAGATTCTGTTGCTAAGACAATTGTCACCCTCCAAAGATCCGTAGACTCTCTGGCCAAAGTAGTTCTTAATAATAAGTATAGGCCTTGACTATCTTTTAGCTGAGTAAGGAGATGATTGTGCTAAGGCCAACACCACCTGCTGAACTTGGATTAACACTTCTGAGGAAGTTGAAACAATTAACTAAGATCGCTGAGCAAGGCACTCAGCTTATAAAGGAGACTCCTTCAGCAGGATCTTTTTTGACTTGATTTTGATTGGTTTGCATCTTGGGGACCATCACTCCAAAGTGCATTCCAAACACTGGAAATTATTCTGGTCATTATAATCATCATAATCTCCCTGTTGCACTGTATTCTTTCAAGAGCTGTAAATGTGTGTTAGTAGCTGCTCTCCCTAGGACTGGAGTGTCAGAAAAGGAACTAAGAGAATGAGCAACTTAAAGACTGTGACCCTGAAACCATGACTTGTGAATATCACAAAGGTTAAGACCTGTGGATACCACACAAAAAGAAAAGAAAAACGGCGAGACCTTTAGAGTGGTAGCTGGGAGTAGTGCTAATGCCTTAAATTTTGATCACATCTCTAAATTAAGACAAGAGTCTGATCAAAAGGGGGGGGGATTATTAAAAAGAAAATCACAGGTCCCACACGGGGTCAGTTATGTGAGATCAAGTCTCCAAGCTTGGGTTTAATCCCAAACCTGATTGTAGTTTCAGCCTCCTCCAGACATGTAGTCTTAACCAGCCAGTCAGGAATTTTCTGGTCAGCACTAATAAATTAATCTGTCACATTTGGGTCCTTCCTCTCTATCCGCAAAAGGAAAATGAGGTAATCCACTTAATAAGACCCCTTTTCCCACAAAGGATGTCACCTCACCCCAGATAATCCCTTTTTCTCTTTATGACCTCCTTGTCCTGACTTCAAAGAACCTTTCCCTTTCTGTAGCCCTTTGGAGCCCTCTTCTAATTGCAAGATGGGATGCTGTCCGATTCATGAATGGATTAATAAGGCCAATAAGATCTTTAAAATTTATTCAGTTAGTTTTCGTTATTTAACAACACAATCACCATAACTCAAGGCAGCAGATCGGGGCCACACGGGGTCACAGAGTCACACACCCACTTCTGGAACCACAGACGCACAGGTAACCCCCACAAACCCATTCGGTTATGCACAGTCGGCAATGCACATAGTCATCCGATCACTTGCAGTAGGACTGCACACAATCTCTCCAACACAGAACAGTGCCTCCTCCCCTAGCTTGTCCGGTGACACAAACCCAGAGTCAAACCCACAGATTTTCCAGGAAGGGGAGCGGGGAGGCCGTTCCGGGGTGGGGCCTCAGGCTGAGCCCTTTCTGGCCGGCCCTGGGGTTGCTGGGCAGAGCAAGCTGCTCTGGGCTCCACATCCCGTTCTGCCATTGGCTGGAGGCCCAGAGCGGGGGCGGGGCTTGCCCCCCAGCCTTCTCCCTCAGCGGCTGAGGAGCCAGTCGGCTTGGGGAGGGTGACCAACCCGGGGACGGTGCCCAACCGTTCTGGTTTGCCGGGGAGGTGGGACTTTCAGCACTAAAACCCGGGAAGTTCCCGGCAAACCAAGAGGAGCTGGGCGAGGCTTCTCTGCAGTGGGCGTGCCGGGCGGGATGGGACGCCTCTAGTTCCTAAGGCTTGCGTCTTGGGAGGGGAGGGAGCAGGGCGTGCCCACTAGAAATAGGCTATTTATTTTTAGTTGTAGAAATACTCGCCCAGGGTGAAAGACAAGGAAGTCATCATCATCACCACCACCATCATCATCATCGTCATCATCATCATCCAGAGGAGGCTCTGGCTCATCTTAGGCCCTCACTCCCCCTTTCCCTTTAACAATGCTTTGTTTCACCCAAGCCTACAGTAAACCTATTAAGGACTCTTTTCAAAGTGCCCGCCGGTAACTTGTGAACTGCCTGCAAAGAGGGCCTCGGCAGCCTCCTTAGGCTTCCTGGGACTCCCTGCTGGCCCCTCCCACCTCCTCTTCACAAGCAGTAGAGAGGTCTGTGTCCCATCTCTTCTGTGCAATGCCCTTTGGTAGTTCCCACCTTACTCAGAGTAAAAGCCCGAGATCTGACTCCCGTTTCTCTCTCTGACCTCAACAACCAAGGACACTTCCTGTCACCTACCTCTCTAGAACCACACTGGCCCTTCTTCTGGATGCCATGCGAATTCCCACTTTGGTGCCTTTACACTAGCTGTTCCCTCTGCCTGGGACACTATTCCTTGAGATCCTCTGATGGCTTATACCGTCGCTTCTTCCAAGCCCACCTTCTAAGCTTAAACATCATCTTTTCAGAGCGGCCTTCCTTTGACCACCCCCAGTTAAAATAACCTCCCCTTCAACTCTCTTTTTCTGTGTATTTTTCTTCAGAAAAGAAAATATGTCACTCACTCCCTGACATATTTATTGTCTGCCTTCCCCCAGGAAAATGTCAGCTTCATGGCAGCAGGAATTTATGTCTGATGTGTTCACCCCTGCCTCCCTAGCCTGACACAGTACATGCTCAACAAATGTTCATTCAATGAACAAAGCCGGACGATATGAGTGTAATAAGGAGTGGTAGAGACTGTGGAACCTGTGAAAATGTGTCCACCTCAGATCACTCACATTAACACACACCCACACACATCCTCATACATATACCAGGTTGTTGTCTGCAAGCCAAAGAGTTTGGGCTGCCAGTTTCCATCTGAATTTATAAATAGTAAAAAGCATTAACAGGAATATAGGATACATGCCAGTTGGCACCTTACTGTGTATAGTTCCTCATAGTGTCAGTGTCCCAGCAACCAAAGATCAGGAGCATGAACCTACCCTGAGTCAAGAAAGTTGGCAGTGAGGGGGAACACACAGCATGGGGGACTGTGGGGCATTGCAGTAGAAGAAAAGTTGTATCATAGGATTTGGGCTTGTTAAGTGATTTGGGGACAATTCAAAGTGAAGTTTTACTCTAGATTGAATACTATCCAGAAGTGGGGGTAATTTTATGATTGGGTATGCTAACACATCTTCCCTATAGAGAGGACAGACTAGAAAGAGGCTAAAGCTGTAACTCGTTTAAAAAAAAAGCAGCCACTCATTAATCAGGGTAGGGGATGTTCAGTTAATTTCTGTGGTTTAGACAGTGTCTCTGATGTTTTGTCTGTGTTCAGACATGATTTTGGGGTGGTCTCAATTTTGTCTTAATCCACCACAGTTACAGAATGACCTTCTCTGATGTTGATATTCTGTGAAATTGTTTATGTTCAACAGGAGGACACCGAAGCCTAACTGAATGCTAGGCCAGCTCCCAGAAGTCAGCGGCTGCTTTTCTCTTTCTCAGTAGATATTACAAAACTACACATCAGAAAAGTGGTGCCAATTTCTCAGCAGTGCCCATTTCTTCACATTCTCTGATACCTGTGTTCACACACACACATTTTAAGTTTTTATTTATTTTTAAGATTTATTTGTCAGAGAGAGGGAGAGAACGAGCGAGCACAGGCAGACAGAGTGGCAGGCAGAGGCAGAGGGAGAAGCAGGCTCCCCGCTGAGCAAGGAGCCGGATGCGGGACTTGATCCTAGGACGCTGGGATCGTGACCTGAGCCGAAGGTTAAGCGGCTGCCTTCGGCTCAGGCAACCAACTGAGCCACCTAGGCGTCCCTTAAGTTTTTATTTTAATCCCAGTTATATTAGTTTTAGGTGTTATATTAGTTTTAGGTGTACAATATACTGATTCAAAATTCCGTACGTCACCTGGTTCTCATCACAAGTGCACTCCTTAATCCCCATCACCTGTTTAAACTATCCCCACACCTTCCCTCTGGTAACCATCATATATTTCAATTTGGTAAGTGGTTTCCACTGGGCTTTTAATGGATTTTTGATTATTACAGAGGTAATAATTATCACAGAGGTAAGCATTTTTATATACTTATTGTTCGTTTATATTTCTTCTTCTTTTGTGAATCATCTTTTCATATCCTTGCATGTTTTTCTGTTGGGGAGTTTGTTTCTTAGTGATTCATAAGTTTAAAAAATATATATATTTAAAAAATGTATGTGTATATATATATATAAAGTATTAACCCATTGCCTGTTAGAGACATTTCTCCCCCTGGAATTGTCATTGTTTTTTAAATTATGTTCACGGTGTTGCCAACATTTTATTTTTTTTAAAGATTTTATTTATTTATTTGACAGAGATCACAAGTAGGCAGAGAGGCAGGCAGAGAGAGAGAGGAGGAAGCAGGCTCCCTGCCAAGCAGAGAGCCCGATGCGGGGCTCTATCCCAGGACTCTGGGATCATGACCAGAGCCGAAGGCAGAGGCTTTAACCCACTGAGCCACCCAGGCGCCCCGTTGCCAACATTTTGGTAGTCAAATGTATCATTATGATATATATTCCATTATGTTGTCTTTGTAGATTTTAGCCTTAGGTTTTCTATATCCCAGATCAGTTATTATTTGCCCATATCCTCATTTTGTGCTTTAAAATATCAGTTCATAGTTTTCACTCTTGAATTTCTTTCGTGTGAAGTGCAGGGCAAAATTTATATTAAATTTATATTTTATAAATTTAAAATTTTATAAATTCATATTTTTTTACCCTCCCAATACTCAGGCAAGTTTCCTAACCTTGACAAAACTATTCTTTCCACAACTAACTCTTGGTGCCTCATTTTTTCTTTACAGACCACAACATGTTGAATATTCACCGCTAAGGCCATTCTGTCAGGTCTATTTCAACTCCCATCTTGTTTAGCATGTCAGTTTGTCCCCCAGTCTCAAAGCCAGCTATACTTGCATTTTTATGCAAATGTACCTCTTCATTTATTTGTCTCTTTTATGCTTCTCATGAGTTTTGTCATTTTTCTTTCACAAGTCCTAAACACTCCTTCTTATGGCTATTCTTTGGTATTTTGTTATTGTTGTGAAGATAGTCTATTTCCTGTTCGTTTCCTAACTGGTTATTGCTTGTATTTGAGAACATGTTTTAATCTTGCTACCCCTGCCTGCTAAGTCTCTGTGTACCCATTGCCCCCGTAGTTTCCTAACACCCGCCTCCTTCCCTTCACACATGGCCTTCTCAGTATTGTCAGTCCATGGTAAGTGCTCAATGGAATTTTGCTTATTAGGGGTGATAATTGTTTCTCCAGCCTAGACAGACACATATCCTAAAGAACCATACATTCCAGTTTATTCGGTTTGCCCCTGTGGCCCAGCATAATTATTAATAGTACCCTTTTTATTCTTAAATTTTCCAACTTTGGATGATAAATTACATGGTCACTCTAATAAGAAAAAAAAGGACTATTTTAATAAGGAGGTAACCCCTGGTAATCATAACACACAGATCGGTGGAGGGAATTACTTGAGGGCAAAAAGAGACATGTTCAATCATGTCATGCAAGCAGCCTTCATGTAGAATTAGGCCTGTTATTGATTCCCCTGCTACCTACCTCAAATTCATTGTGAAATTTAATGTCATATATCTCAAAGATTTATTATGAAATGTCATGTTATAAAGTATCATAGTATACAGCATTATAAGAAACACCCATTTGTCTAGCACCACCCAACCTAAGAAATAAAATTACCAAGGTAGTTCAAGCTCTATGTGATTACCTCTTCCAAACTGCATCTGCTTGTCTCCCACAGCTTATCCTGAACATTGTGCAGTACTCTGTCATACTCACACATGGATTTTCACTCTTCATACATATGGACAGTTTTTCATGCTATCGGTACATACATGCTATATAGTATTGTTCTGTGACTTTTAAGCAGGTCTCATACTTATCTTTGAGATTATGCATATTGATATACATTTTTACTGCTACACAGGATCCCATTGTATTATTTATTCACACTTATTGGGACAATGTCTACATGAGTTTTTTTTTTTTTTTTTTTCATTATAACCAGTCCTCTTGCTGGCCTGTTTTTTTTTTTAATTTATTTATTTGTTAGAGAGAGAGGGAGAGCGAGTGAGCGAGCACAGGCAGACAGAGAGGCAGGCAGAGGCAGAGGGAGAAGCAGGCTCCCTGCCGAGCAAGGAGCCGGATGTGGGACTCAGACCAGGGCTCGATCCCAGGACGCTGGGATCATGACCTGAGCCGAAGGCAGCCGCTCAACCAACTGAGCCACCCAGGCGTCCCTGTTTTTTTTTTTTTTTAAAGAAATATTTTACTTATTTATTTGACAGAGATCACAAGTAGGCAGAGAGGCAGGAAGCAGGCTCCCCATGGAGCAGAGAGCCCGATGTGGGGCTCAATCCCAGGACCCTGGAATCATGACCTGAGACAAAGGCAGAGGCTTTAACCCACTGAGCCACCCAGGCACCCCTCTTGCTGGCCTGTTTTGTGCTAGTAACTTTTGGTTCTCTTTGGCTAGCAGTTTCTCCTCAGTAGTTGTACCTTATTTTCTGCTTTACTGAAGTGATTAGAACTGACATACAAGTGTTACTAGCGGTAATTGGCCACCTTATGCTTCCTGTGTGATGTTGGCTGTTGGTCTGAGCCAACCTTACCAAGGTAGTGTCTTTAAGTTACCAGTAATAATTATTAACAAATGCCTTGCATCAATTGACAGGATTTTTATTTGACTGACATTGAGGTGATGAATATTACACCATACACATATCCCAAAGGCAAGTCATGCTTAGACACGTTAAATATTTGTAGTATGCCACTGAATTAGATTCACTTTTCTTCAGGGTTATTCCATCTGTGCTCCCAGCTTCCACACCCAACTCCTAAACCCTATGCCTCCTGAATTTAAATGTTAGAGGTTTCTTTCTACTTTGGTTTTTCGAGGAATCCATTCTTGAACTTATCAATTCCACTGTATTTCTGCTTATTCATTTCAAAGCTCTGCTGGACTCCCAGCCTCATCTCAGGGCACCAACCTTTGCTCAAGCTGTGCCATCAGCTGGACTCCTACTACCTTGATCTAGATTACCCTTCCCTCCTTAATCTTAACTCCCAGCCAGGATTCAACTCATGAGTGCCTGACAATGGAAAGCCTTCCCCGACCTTTCAGGCTAGGTCAAGGACTTCTGCTCTGGGAACCTAGGGACCCCTTCCCTCCATCTGTCATAGAACTACTCAGTCTCCTTCCCCCTTGATTAGAAATTCAATAGCGGGGACAGAGTCAGTTCATCTGTCTTCTCAGTTTTCAGCAGAATGAGGCACAGGCAAGTGTGAATATTTTTTAAAAAAGGGGGGAAATGTCCAGCAGCCATTTGCATCAGGACCAAGGGGGTAAGGGGTTAGGTTAAGGAGAAAGTCTTTACAAAATAGAGCCTCAGAAAATGAGAAAAAACACACAAAGCAAGCATCACTTGGGATTATTTTTCTAACTAAACCTTTATTATTTTCTTTGAAAGCTGGAACCATCAAAGTCCTTGGATCAGCTTTAACTGCTGGATGGAGTAAAAACCAAGAGACTACTGGGTGATCTGTGAACAGATTGGCAGATGACGAAACAAAATCAAAATGGATGGGAAGATTGTTCTGGAGAGCTAGTCCAATTACTTGCTTGTTTACTGAAATTTGTTAGAAAACCTAAAACATTCAATGAAATAAAAATTCTAAACTGAGCTCTACACTTGAGGCCGTTATAAAGACTCATCAAATAGAACTGTCGGTTGGGTTGAGTTCTCAGAATGTATCTTACAACTTGCTGGTTTGTTCCCCTCAAGCAAGGTGATGCTTTGTCCTTGGCTGCAAATTGTAACACCATCACTGCCCTCAAGTGCAGATCCCGTTCTAAAAAACAGGCTCCCCTCAATTCCTGGTGGTTGCTGATCTCTCCTGACAATGGGGAAACCAACTTTGAATTTGCATCTTTTCTCTAGATGTCTACCATGTGTTCAAGAGTTGTTTCTTTTAAATTTGAAAAAAACTCCGTTATGAAAAGTGAGTTATGAAGAGTGCTCTTTATTTGAAACCTCCACAACACAGACGCCAATCTTGTCTCGCATTGAATCATTAGCTGTGCACATCAACACATTCCAAGCACAAATTAAGAAATGCAAACAGAACAAAAAAATATATATATATATAATTTTTCCCCTATCCAAAGGTTTCAAGTCTCAATGCAGCAAATCCTTCTGAACACAGAATCTGAGGAGCACACTGTTCAAACAGTTGGGACAAATAGGTCCCTGCAAAGGCTAATGCCTTTTTAACACATGGGCTGGGGATCATGGACGGCATGGAACAGGGAGGAGGAGGTGAGGAAGAGGGAGAGAGGGAAAGAGAATGAGCAGGGGAGGGGGAATGGGTATGTGCTGGGGAAGATGGGGAAGCTGGGACACACACATGGTGAGTTGGTGGATTTCATTTATTGGTTTTTGACATTTTCTTTCTGGTTCTTTTTTGTTTTTCTTTCCCCCCAATTCCCAGGTCCAACAATGGTAGAAAAACCCCACAGTGGTGGGCGGGGCCTTATTAGGCCAGCCCAAAGCCTTCAGAGCACTCCTGGATGGCCAATAGTAGCATGTGGCGGAGCTTCTCAAAGCTCTCATAAGCAGGCAGGTCCAGCTGATTAAAACTAGAGAAAGAAAAAAATATCAGTTTGTGACAAAAGACAGCCAAATCCCTATGTTCCCATGGTGCTCACTGACCTCTCCTCCCTGACAGAAACTTTTCCTCTCTTGCAGACTTGAAATCTTGTCCTAGGCCCCGTCTTCCCTCCTCTAATCTGGCCCCAATACTGCCCATCAGGCTAAAACATTAATCTGACCCTGTCAGTCCTTAAACACCATAGTCTCACTTATGGGTTAATGTGCAAGCTCCAAAGAGGCATTTGGGGTCACTGGTGATCCAACCTCTGCTCATCAACATCTTTAAGCATTCTGTTCCCTCCAACTCCTTGCTCCAGCTGAGCCCTGGAGTACACTGTGCTCTCATGTGGCAGTGCTCACCTGCAATGTCTCCTCAGCCTGTGAATCTGGGCCAGTTTCTCATCTCAAACGTCACCTTTTCCACAAAACTACCAAATTATGCACTACCCCAGGTCTAGCACAGCTGGGGCCAGATTGGGGTTCCTGCCCTTGGTTAGGGGTCTAGAAGCAACAAATAGGCAAGCTCAGTCTGAACGCTAAAAAGAAGAACAACCCCTTACTCTTACCATGTGTGAGCTGAAGGCAGGCGATCTGTGGACCTGTCATCCCGATGGATCTGAAACTTCTGAATGCCATTCATGCCTTCAAGGGCAGCAAAGCCTTGCAAGGGCACCTTGGAAGTACCCGTGACAAACTGAAGGAACTTGGCACGGTCAGCTTGGTCGAAAGAACGCAATGCTCTCCAGAACCACTGGATCTGTGGGAAAGGGCACAAGAAGCCAGTGTGAGGGGGTTGGAATCTTGAATCTTAGGCAAGTCCATTCTGTGAAATGGGCTTCAGTTCTTTCATTCCATAAGATGGGCAAGAACACCCCCCAAAAAAACGTATTGGAAGGACGAAGAGTTAGGTATAAGTTGTCACCTATATCCCCTTGCCCCCTAACAGTGCTGAATTGTGTGGTGTCATACCAACTAGCACTGCTTAGGGACATGGGGAAGGATGCCAGCAGCAGCTCACCTGAATAGAGTTGGACTGGTACTTGTGGTATTCAGTGTTGGATTTCAAATCATCAATGTCAATTGTGGGCAGTCCTGATATGAGGAGCTCTAACTCCTGCTCAGTGAAGATAGAAATGAGGCGCTTTGGAATGATTTCATAGAAGCCTTCTAAGAAAGCTGCCAGCTGTTTACGGATGGCTCCTGGGGAGAGAACCAACAAGCCATGAGGCGTCTAAACTCACACAACTGTTAAGAGGTCAGAGATCCTCAGTCTGGCTCTACTGCAACTAGGATGCTGAATGGTTTGCCTGTTTCACCTAACACTGCTTCTGGCCCTTGAATGGAGGTGGATGAAGGGAAGTATTTTTTGGTTAGATGTTTGTAGACTCTTTTGTGCCAGGCACTTGTGGCTGGCACAGGGAAAGAGAAAAAACAGTATCTGTGAAATGACTGAGGCCTGACCTCTTCCGTATGAATAAGGAGTCTAAGGGACATTTCCCCTACCTGTCATCCTCATTTGGCACACCAGGTGTACATATTCCTTCTTATTCTCTTCTGTTACCAAGATGTTGGCCCCATTGGGTTTGAGGTCACGAACTTCACAGACTCCAAACTCTTGGACCTAGGACACCCAAAATACCATTCATGTCAGGCTTGGTCTAGGATGGGATTTATATAGATACCTAGGATTACTTGAACTCTTTGACATGTCCTGGGCAGAAAGACGAAGCAAGGTCCTTTATCTTGAGTGCATAACTTGGTAATAGGGAAAAGCCATGGTTAACATGTATAACATGACACAGCACAATCTTTATGGAAAACAATTTGGAGTAAGAGTAGCCTTAAAAATTACTGTTTTTCACTTAAATCTGTTATAACGAACTACTTTTGGGAATGAAGAATACTGTACTGAACAGTTCTTTTTTTAAAAAAATAAAAAGGAAACTAGGAAACACCCTGGATTGTTTTTATAAAATCCTGGTTTTTCTGTTTGTGATGTCTCATGCAAATACCCACTGCTCACTGCTAGATGGGGAGTGGGGCATGAGACTTTATCCAGTGCCAGTTCAGGGGTGGTCCCCCAATGGATTTCCTGGACTAGATAGGATATGCTGTGGTCAAGATTTCTTGACCTACCTCAGTGCTGAAGGTGAGGTCATAACCTAGTGTGGAGACATCATTTTCCAGCAGATAAACCAGGCCCTGGTAGAAGTGGTAATCTTCACTCTCCATATCCGTGTATCTAGAAAAACATAATTAGAGTCATAGGTTAGGGTGGAGGAGAGGAAGTACGGGGGTGGGACACAAGAAAAGGACCTGTCAAGTGAGAATGTGGATCCTGTGCCACATTCCTCACCTGACAGACTTGCCCAAGATGTGTTTGTAGAAGGACCGAGTAAAATAGCACTCCAGGAGGCGGTTGTCATATACAGCTTTGGCCACAATGCGTCCAACAAACTTGAAGTAGCTGAGGTGGTTGGGGTTGCAGTGGGAAGATGGGTTGATGGTGTAGGTGACCCGATCACCGGGTGAGGTACGGAACAAGGCATACATAGGGTTAAACATCTCCCGAGAGATGATCATATACCACTCCCGCAGGAGCCCTCCAGCATCCTGCCCTTCTTCTCCTTCAAACACTATATACCTGCATAAGAGACCAGAAACAGATGTGCAGAAAGCCCAGCACAAATCCATTCATTTATGTAGCATGACCCGAGTGAGTGAGTGAAGCAGTGGCTGGGGAGTGCAGGATCAGAGAACAAAGGTGAATGCAGAGTGCCAGGAAAGCCCAGAGGAAGGGTGGGGATCTGGGACAAAAAAGCATCATAGGAAAGATATCCTGAATTATCAATAAAAGCTTATCAATATTCCAGAAAACAGCAATAGGAAAGGTACAGAGGCTTAAATGAGGGCCTTAGGGAAAGCAGGGAGAGTTGTCAAGTGGTGTCAGAGAGGCCTGAGCTCAGTCTGATGTCTGTAAGGATTTGGTGGTGGAGGATGGTGGGCCCAGTCTGTCTCAGAAGCCTGACTTCCTATGTGGTGACATGGATGGTGAACCCATGCCATGAAGGAGAGGAGGAATCAGGTTCCTGAGCTCAGGAGCATCAAACTACGCCAACAGGTCTATCATCTCACTGGCTTCCATGATACATATTATTATTATAAACTGCTGATCTCCTCTAGGCAGCTTCAGAGTTACCAGTGAGTGATTACCAATTTGGTGAGGGGCCACTCATGCAAGTGTGGTCTCCCCCAAGCCTGGATAGCATTTGCTCAGCAGGCTTCCCATTCCTAGTATAACAGAAAACTCTATGCGAAGTCATCAGGTCTATTTTTGTAAATGGCAAAGACTCTTCTCTCTGGGAATTGGTGGGTAGCTCGGCCCAAGGGCCAGCTAGCTAGTAGAAGACCAGTCTCATGAGACCAGGCTGAGGAGAGAGGAGACAGGTCAGTGGGATTTTCTATACCGGGTTCCTATCTGGAATTCCTCTGGAGTTCCCCTGCACATCTGGCACTGGAGTAAGCCTTCACTACCACGCAGGAAGATCCTCCACCCTCCCATCCTGTCTTTCCTCGTTCTGGGCTCTTACAATCGATTCTTCATTTCTTCAGGGGATTTCCGGTGCAGTTCACGATAGGAGTCTTCAAACACATGATCACGGCGGACATGCACGGCCATGTCTTCTTTCCGGAGTCCCTCATCCAAACGTTCCAGCTCTTGGCGAAAATATCTTGGGAGGTAGGGAAGGAAGGAATATAGGATTGGGTGTGGCAGACCAAGTTTCTGTTTGCTTGATTAGAATGAAGACCTATAATGATGCTTCTCCCATCTTCCGAACATCTGTTCCCCAGGGGAAGGTGAAAAGTACCCAGTAGTTGGGAGAGGTGGGTCATTCATTACCAACACCAAATTTTCCCATCTCTACCGCATAAAGTGCCACAGAGATTGTGGCACAGAGTATCTGCAACAAGCAGGTAGTACGTGTAGGTGCACAGAAAAGAAGAGAAGGGTAAGGATGATGGGAGTGCTGTGGAGCCCCCGCCGCCCCCGAGCCCTGCTGTAAGTGTACTGTGGCTACCCACACCTCCTGTATGAGCCCAAAGAATGGAATGAAAGTTTAGAAGTCATGTGATTAAACAAAGGACTGCATTTCTCTGATGAAGAATGGAGAGAGAAATGGAGAAGGCGAGGGCCTATTTAGGTATGATGACGGCCAGTGGCACAGATGACCCTCCTCCCTCCTGCCTAGCACCATTCCAAGGGCTGCCACCAAGGGAAACTTCTTTTCCCTGAAAACACTCTTTCAGGAGGAATTTTGGCCCCTTTCTGGGAAGAGAGATACCATTTGAAAAGTTTCCATCCCACAGGCTCCAGTACACATACTTGCGCTTGACATCAAAGTCGAGGACACGAATGTAGTCTACCAGGACAGCAAAAGGCCCATCAGCAAGGTGGGTGGTAGACTGCCGTAGGATCTGGTTTAACACAGTGCGGTGAGTCTCTGGGGGGAGGAAGGACACCAAGAATCAGTGCATCTTGGCTCCCAGAAGACTACATTACTGCCAACCAGACAGCAACTCTCTGTGTTTCAGGGAAAAAAGACCGTGCGGCATAAAAGGGCTTTCAAACCCAGGCCCTACATCACTAGCTTCATTTTCTCCCTCTCTCTCCTCCCACCACCACACACTTACTCACACATGCACTCTCACCACCTCTCCCCTATGAAAACAGCTAAGAATAAAGTGTATGAAGTGACCCTGTAAAAAAATGAAGCCTTCTTTTATGGGCCTAAGAGTTCCCTGTACCTGCAAAGCGAAGAAACTTCTGTGTATCAGGGGGCAGGCTTGAGGAGATGTGCATAGACGAGGGCTCCCTGGAGAAGAATGGGTCAAGGGAGGAAGGAGTAGCTGGGGTTAGGGGGGCAGGGGAGAGTGGAGGCGGCTCGTCCTTGATGTGTGCCAGCTGGCTCTCACGGGTGTCTCTAATGGGAGGCTTGCTCTCCCGTTCTGTGGCATGGACCAGAAAGAAGGCCTCGACGGCAGGCTGTAGCACTAGGGGTAGGAATGACAGGGAAATGATATTTTACTTTAGAAACTAACATACAAACCTCTTTTTCTTCATAATCAAATCACAGAGGCACAATATGTTAGAAAAAATAATGAAAACTTATAGGAGAAATACAATGGTAGCAAAGAAAAATGAAACCATAGAGGAAGTCTGAGCTTCCCTGAAACTAAAAAAAAAAAAAAAAAAAGGCAACCAGTTATGAAGATTCCCCTGGTCTAAAGAGTGAAAAGATACAGCTACTAAAAAAGAGAGCAAATCTTTTTTTTGGATACTGAAGTGAGAGAAAAAACACCTCTCCTTTGAATTCTCATTACAGAGACATTGAGAGAAAGAGAGAGAGGGATGATCTGGAAGGAAGAAAATTAAGCAGGCAGAAAGGGCCTGAGAGCAGATCAGCAGGTTGGGACCTTGGCCCACAGGCCACAACTCACCTAGCACCGCATGCTGGTCATGGGATTCCTCCAGTTCCTTTAAACATTCTCCCAGCATGTCCCACAGCTCATCCAAGCTCAGCTGCTCACTGAGCAGGGGTAACTCAGGTGGCCTCTCCTCCTTTTCCTTCTCCCCTTGTGGTGTTCCATCTGAGCCTACAGGCCACAGAAAGGAGAGACAGAAAGCTCTGAGGTTTTTCCTTCATTTAGCTTTTTCCCAGACCAAATGTGTGGGCCATTAATCCAGATCAAGCAGACTGGCCCACTGGCTACTAAGTAATCCTGAGCAACATCTGAAAGCAAGCTCTAGTCCTACACTGGATGACATTTAAATTTCAATCAAATACAATTAATACAATAAACACTTTGGTTCCACAGCTGAAGCCACATTTTAAGTGCTCAACAGGCACATGTGGCCAGTGACTACTATAGACAGAGCTGGTTTACTCACTGCCTCAGCCTCATTAGCTCTCAAAGAATCTATGGATTATCAAATCATTTAATGCATTTCAAAAATGGATGTCCTGTGATAACCCTATCCCACAGAAATGTGTTAAGAGGGCATCGGAAAGTATTCTACGTACAATTAACTTTGAGAAATGCTGCTACTAGTAGCACCCACCATGTGCCAGGTTCTGTTTTAAGTGCTACATATATGGGTGTGTGTTAACTTGTTTAATCTTAACTATGAACACCCCTATTTTAAACAAGGAAACTGAAGCTAAGAGAGGTTTGCTTCATGTCCCAGAGCTAGTAAATGGCAAAGCCACAACTCAAACGTATGCTGTCTCCAAGTCTAACACTATCACATCACAGTTTCTTTACTACAGGAATTATAGTGTATGCTATGAATCTCCAGAAAGGGTGAGCTGGTGACAGTTAGTGATCTTGGTTGGTAAATGCCTATTAACATTTACAAAAGCCAGTGTTCACTGGAACAAACTGGAAAACACTGAGCTTATGTATATAGAGAACAGGGAATGCAGCAGACATTCCATGAAGACTGGCTTTCTCTTCTGCTGTACTGGAAATAGGAAGTAGTACTGACCAATGGACTGAGTATCCTGAGCACTGGGAGATGGCTGGTCCACATCCATGGGTGACTCCTCCCTCCGGACAGAGGCCTCCGACTGGCTTGACTCCGACTGGATAAAAGGGAGACAAAGTCACATAAAAGGGTGCAACTCTGCTTTCCTCAGGGAGAGGCTACAGGCTGGCTCTACCCATTCTCATACATCATAAGTTTGGAAAGCTTAGAAGATAAAGCTTCCTTCATCTGGTCAAAAAACTCTGTAGCTTTCTAGAACAAAAGAATGGCCTTCCCACCTCCTTTGCCATCCTCCACCCTGAGCTAGCCAACTTTTCCAAAAAGCTCCCTGGATGCCTGCATTGCCTCCACTGTACTCCAGACCTATGTCCAGTTAGTTATGTCTAGTTAGACATGAAGACTTCTGAGAACAGATTACATATATGTATATATAAAAACTCAGGTGAGCACACTGTAGGTTTGGCTCTCTGTTTCTGTTTGCTCAGAAAAGGAGAAATAAGGGACAACCTTTGAAGGGTGGGAGTATTCATAAAGCCAACATCTGTCCTTTTGGGTATGGGAAAGATGATGCAGAAAATAATCCAAAATAATAGTTGTTTTCCCTTTCTACTGTGTTGGGAGTCACAGCCCTCAAATTCTATGATGTTCTCAGCATGTTCAATGAAATCATACTGTGTTAGTAGTAGTAATATGCAAAGAAAAACCAGGCCTCAGGATACCTTTATTTCCTTGGGAAGGTGACTTGCATGTTGCAAGGACAGGAAAACAATGAGTGTGCCACAGCATACAGACATGATGCTAGGCTTTTCCTGTAGACACTCTATGCTGGGATCCCAACAATGAGTTGGCTATCTAAGAACCTGAAGGTTTCTTCCTAAAAGTGCCTAAGTGCCTAGATGCCATGGTACCAAGAGGGTATGGAGAACAGAAGCAGAGGCCAGGGTAGATGGACCAGCCATAGCCTAGAAGAGGCTGCATGGGATGTATACCAAACCTGGGGGCATTTCAAGGGCAGGATTCCTGATGTACTTGCATTATTCCATGAGACTGAAAAACCTTTATCCCACAACCCCTCAGAACCCAGACACTAAGCATTATGCAGTTTGCAAAAGCGCCACTGTTGACTGGATAGCTGGGAGTGGGGTATGATGGCCAAGCTTTAAATCACATCAATCCAAAACAATGAACAAACAGTAGAGAAAACACCAACAGAAAGTAACCCTGTTGTCCGGAAGCATTCATACAGCAAACTTAATGCAAAAGCATACAAGGTAAGGGCAGTGAAACCCCACTGATAATGTGGTGGGGAAGGGGAGAGAGACAAATGAATGAGGGGCCACAGGCATCATGCTAACCGTTGCTGCTTGTTGCTGTCTCCGCGCCCTTTGACCCTCACGTACCATTTGTATAATGGCATCAGCCTCAGCCTCCAGCTGCCGAACAGCTGCCTGGATGCTGCTAGCTGAGCCTAAACCGGAAGAACCTGGGAGAAAGAAAAAAAAAAGGCAAGATATAAAAAGTAGAAAAGAGGGAATGCCCAATATTCTCTCTCCCATCTCCTGGGCTGCCACAGGGCATCTTGCTGAAGTCTTTGAGCTTCAGCTCAGGCAGCTTCAGAGTGCTCTTCACCAGGCACTAAGAACTACCATTATAAGTAAGGGCAGGGGACATGGTGCTAGGCAGATGGATAATGGCAGGTGGAGAGGGTTCTGTGGGACAGGAGGAAAAGAGGTAGGATTTGGCAGGCCACAGCTGAGGCAACATGGCTGCAATGTTTTAGTCAGGAGTGATCAAAGAAGCAGGAAGGAGACACACTCAGTGCCTTAAAACTTGCTCAACAAAAGAGCTGCCCCCAGTTTCTTTGCCGGATTTCCACTCTCCCTTAATTCTCACTTGCCCTAATGAATTTCCTATGCAGACAGCTTGAATGACATATAGAACGCAGCCATCAACAGCCTAGGAAAGGATCATCACTTCCTTTTTTGAAAAGTTTAAGCAGGATGGAAACATGACATTAAGTCCTGCCCTCCAGGGACTCTGAGTTTGCCACCACCAACCCTGCCCCTCAACTGGACACTCCAGTTTCATACCTAGCCTGCCTGTCTGCTTGGCTTTCTTGTTAGCTCGGCGTGTGTCGTCCCGGAGCTGGATGATGACCTGTAGTACCCTCAAGAAGAACTTCTGGGTAGACGTCTTGGATGTCAACATGGACATAGAAGGCAGCTGGAGCTCCCGGCCACCCAGAGGTCGCTTCTGAGATGCCACAATTACCACATTCTCAGCCATGTCAAACCTGGATGGTGTAGAGGTGGCTTGTGTATACTGACAGCATCAAAGCATAAACATCCAGAGCGAGCAGGGCTTTTTGGTGTCAACCAGAGGGTTAAAGAATCTCACAAGGAAATTCCGGAAGTGGGAAAAAATAAGGTAAAGCATGTATAGGACAGATAAGAAAATCTGCCCAAAGAGGGGAAACAACAACACCAGGAAACCAGCAAGAACCACCTTTTAGAATACCCCAGATTCCAGCCCCACAGCCAAATGGGTGGCAACCACCCACCTGCTCTGCATTTTGCCTTTTAGCTTGGTGGTCTGTGGCTGCTCCTCAGGCAGGCCATCAGGAGAGAGGGTCTCACACTGGGCTCGTCGCTGCTGTTCTAGGTTGTATTCCCGTAACTCAGCCAGAAGGGTACCTGGTCAGGCAGAGGAGCCAGCAAGTGTTCAGAGACTCCCCCAGTGAAGCAACTGAAAGCCAAACTTTTCCAAGAAACCTGCCCAGGCTATCTTCTTTGCTCAGCTGCAGAGAATCTGGAGTGAACAGGAATTCTGCTGTTCACCTTACTATGTATGTTCATGGATCAGCCATTCAGAGACTACCAACATACCCTGCGCCTCAGGAATCTGTTCAATCTACGCAAAATGCAGCTCAGTGCAGAGGGGAAAAAGTATTGGTTTCTGAGGTGATCTCAAGCAAATTGCTTAAACTCCTCTCCAAGTTCACTATCTTGATAATGAGACTAACGCTGACTAACCTCACAAGGCAGTTTTGAACATTAGGAGATAATGGCAGTAGAGTAGGTGGGACACTGCCTGGCCCATGGGTATTGAATGGTAGGACTCAAGGAAAGTCAGAGACTGGCCAAATTCCTTCTGGAAGAACCTTATAGTTCTCATGTAACAAATACTCTGGGTCATATAGTCTAACTAATACCCATATCACCTCAGCTCCAGGCACATTTGTGAGAAGGAGATAACTAAGCAGGTAGCTGAGATCTAGGGAGATCCATGATTGGGTTGGGGGTGGGAGAGAGCAAAGAGACTCTCTATGCTTAAAGAAAATCTGGCTCTACTCCTCAATTCAATCGGTTTATCACCTTGGGTTTTAGTTTTCTTCTTGATTAACAACAGGAAGAGAGACTGAAATTAGACAATTTACAAGTGTTTTTAGAACTTCTGTACCCTCACAACTGCACAAAGGCAGAGGATATCTACCACTTGGACTCTCAATTCTTGAGCCTAAGTGAAGTGCAGGTGTATCTCTGAGGTGGGAAGCTGCCTTAGCAGGCTCATCATAGGGCTCTTGTAAGTGCCCAGAATGGAGAAGCAAAAGAGCACTGCTGGTCCTATATGTACTCATTTTCCTTTACTAAGCACTGATTACAAGGCATGTGCCAGGCCCTGGGAATGTAGCGAGAAGCCCAGCCCTGTTCTCCCTGAACAAATAAGTAGAGGGAAACAGATGACAACCCAGTATTATCAGTGCTACAACAGAGGAGAGGACAGGGGCTATGCTACAGAAGCACAGAGGAGTTTGATTCAACCTGGAGATTCAGGGAAGGCTTCCATAAAGAGGTGACCCCTCAGTGGAAAGCTTCAGAAAGACCAAGATGCCTTACTCTGGTTATTACCTATCTGTTTACAAAGAGTATAACCCAGATGGCGAGCTCCATTCAGTAGCAGCTTGAGAACAGTGTCCCGGGTCGCAGGGTCCCCCCGAGAGAGCTGCAGTAACACATTTGCTGCATCCTCTAGACCTTCTTCAGAACAAGAGTGGGATGTCAACACCTGGGGGAAAGAAAAGCGGTAAGCCTCAACTTGAGTACCAAAACTTTATCTATTCCCATCCACCTTTTTTCCCCTCAATCTTAGGAATTCAGAAGAGCTTGGACTCACCTCCACAGAGAGCTGTAGCTGGTTTTCAGTGAGGCCAGAGGATACCATCTTAAAGTCTACACTGCTGCTGCCCCCATCACCCATCTTTGCTGGAGATTTGCTGACCTTAGTAGTTGTAGAAGCTTTGAGGAATCAGATGGAACACTGTAAGCCTCTAATAAAACTCACATGACAGAACCAAACAATCACTAAACTGTCCAGGGCTTCACTATGGTAAAGTAGTAGAAATGAAAAGCCACCCACCAAAGCCAAATCCAAATCCAAATGACCTGGGATGTCAAGGACTCTCATGACTGTACCTTTTAAAGTGACAAAGAATCTCAAACATTTCTCAATTGTTTCCCCACTATCAGAGCCCCCTCTTCAAAACTTTTTTTCCAGTAATTCTTACCAGTCTGCTGTAGGGCTCATTCCTTTTACTTCCTAGGATAGCCTGGCTATTCTACCCTTATCCACACGGTATCCTGCTGGTTCTTAAACTTTTTCCTAAGACTGGTTCCCTCAACCGGGATGGAAAGGCTGGGAGTTCTTTGAAGATAGGGACTTTCTCTCTCTCTCTCTCCTCCTTTTGGTGCTTAGCCTAGGGAAGCCACATTCAGTGAATGCCCGCTGGTCTTCAGGAGTGTCTGTGTGGGTGGGTGGATGAGTGTGGGGAAGAGAATGATGGAGAGAGAAAACTGGGACTGAGGAGGGCAAAAATGAACACATCTTGCTCTCGCAAACACAAACCAAGCCGACTGCTATCATTAGGGAGGAATACCTGGATGGGGGAGTGGGTGAGGTGGGTGTCCATACCCCAAAGCTCCCAGCCTACATCCACACTTACTTGAAACAGTAGTGGTAGCAGTCGTGGGGGTAGTCACCGTGGTTGAAGCAGCTACGGCAATGGTGGATATAGCCGTGGCAGCAACCAGAGCTGGAGCAGAAGTGACAGGGGTGGTTGCAGCAGGGGGAGTGGGCGTGCTGGAGGCAGCAGTGGTAGTGGTGGTAGATGTGGTTGAGGTGGCAACAGTGGTGGAGGAAGCACTGCTGCCAGAATTAGCCTGTGTTTCCGACACTTTGTTTTCTGGGAGAGCAATTGAGATGAGAGAAAGGAGTCTGAGGAGTTTCTCAGTTAAGAGAGAGCTCCGGCGGATGACTGGGTGTGACAACATGTTCATGAGCTGCCCCAGTGGAGAGGCCTCAAGGCTGTATGGGGAGGTTTCCCCCTCACCACCAGCGCTCACTGGCACTGACTTCACGGAGTTCTTGCCTTTCCGGCTGACATTCATGTTGTCCAGTTTTACCAATAAGTCCCAGAAGTCTGTGCAAATGCCACTGCTGGTGGACTGTGAAGAGCATGGGCTGCAGGCCTGCTTACTGCCCCTCTCCCGATCGCTCTCACAGTTTGTTTCTTTGGTCCGCTGCTGTGTAAAGTGGCTGGGAAATACCTGCCGGCAAAAGGAGGACAGGCTTGGTCTAAGGGTCTACACAGAAAACACGTCTTCCTGACAAGGAAAGACAAGTAGTTCCTAGACACACCATTCTTCTGAATAGCTTTGGTGACATGGGAGAAGGATCATAGTAGAGGAGTTCTATCTAACTGATGGTGAAGTGGCCTAGAGAAGCAAACAAGGGGTTTGTAGGGAGATGATTAGCTAACCTCTGAGCATCTGTCTCTGTACTTAAGAAATGGGGAGCACAATTATGCTCTATCAAAAAACTGCCGAGATTAAAGGAGATAATGTATTTTTGCATACTGCCTGGTACAAGGTGGGCCCTCAAAAATGGCAGCAATGGTATTAAAAAGACTGAACAGGGGCACCTGGGTGGCTCAGTTGGTTAAGTGTCTGCCTTTGGCTGAGGTCATGATTCTAGGGTCCTGGGAGCGAGCCCCACATCAGGCTCCCTGCTCAGCGGGGCGTCTGCTTCTCCCTGTCCCCTTCCCCACTCGTGCTCTCTCTCTCTAATAAATAAAAACTTCTTTTTTTTAAAAAAAGGAGCAGGTTCTAGGTCCAGGTCCATCACTTACTAGCCACGTGACAAAGCCATTAAAAATTTCTGTACCCTAGCTTCTTCATTTGTGGAATGGGGATCATACAAACCACTGAGAGTTGTTTTGATAACCAATTGCACAAAAATTATAAAAAGTGCACTCTTTAAAAAAAGTGAAAGGAAGAACCCCACAAAATTATTTACTGGATAACTCCCAAAAACAATATGGGCCTCAGGATTACTAGTGCAGAAAGACCTGCTAGCTTTCTCAGAGTTCAGATTTCATCTAGGTTGTGGCGGTGACCCCCCTCTTCCATCCCCAAGGGTTGGGTTCAAGCTCCTCACCTTGGCCAATTGAATGAGTGTGTCCAGAACATGTCTGCAGACAACAGGAGCAGCCTGGGGGTGGATGTGGACTGTGGAGCCACTGCTTGCATGCTTCTCGGTGTGTTTGCGACCCCCTGAACGTTGGATCTGGAATATATTAGTCCTGCAGCCTAGGGCTGCATCCATGGATACTGAGAGCCAGGAAAGCTGGTTGGAACTCTTAGACTCCATCTTGTGTAGCAGGTCCAGGGGTCGGTTCTCATGGCTGCTCGACCCACAGCTTTTGCTTGACTTTTTGCCTTTTTCCTCACTTGAGGAAAGCTTCGGTGTTTCAATGCATAGCTCACTCTCACTGCTGCGTTGCAAAATGGAGAGCAGGCTGCGGATGACCCAGTGGCGGGTCTGGGCATGGTAGCAGAGATTTCTCAGTACTCGGTGTAGACGGCTAGTATTAAGCTTTGGCTCATCCACGAAAAGCAGGACCAGGAGACAGGATAGAGCTTCATGGTCCAGGAGGAGCCGTCCTCGGAGGCGGAGGAGAGTGTCCACATTACTGCCAGAAGGCCTGGAATAGAGCATGGTTTCTAGGTAACACTTCAGCTAGAGCTCGGGGATTAGGTATAGGCCAAGGGAAGGGGAATGAGCTGCATACTTCCAAGGAAGAGTGTCTAGTCTACGTGTTCTTAACAGTAAGAAGAGCTGCCCTCTTGTGTATCTACTGGGTACCAAGTACTGTATAATCCATACCAGCTGGTATGGGGCTGCTGAAAAGACCAAAGAACTGCCCATTTCTGAGATGATGAACAAGAGGCTCAAACAGGTTAAGTGACTTGCCCTACACCACAGCATCCATATTATCAGTTGGTGAAATCAGACTGCACTTAAGGTCTTAAAAAACAAACCAACAATGCATATTTCCTACCTTCTCTAGCCTATCAGGGATTTGCCTGCCTCATTGGGACTGATCACTCCCTTTATAATATGGCATGTTGTGTGCAGTCTGCTTCAGCCTGGGTAGTAATGAACTCTTCTTCTTCCACAGCCTAGATGTTACAAGCTCTAGGCAAGTGGCTTTCCTTACTATAACCACAGCTAGCACCTGCTGCCAGTCTGCCTTACTTTGTGATTATGGTCTATGGTAGCTACACCACCCCAAAACTGTGGCTTTCTGAAGGGAGAGTCCAAAGATCCGGCTCCCCTACTCATTCAAGGCAATATCCTAGAGAGATCATCCAGTCTCTCCACCTATAAATTAAGGAAGTTGGACTAGCAACAGAAGTGAGAGGTGGTATGGCAATGTAAAAAAAAAAAATAAGGTACCTGTTATGGCTGCTGCTACCCCCCATCTGGAAGGTGCCACCTCTCTGCACAGCAAGGCGAGTGTACTGGACTCCACGGTTGCCACTGAGGCGACTGGTGAAAGCTGGAAGGAAAGAAAAAGGAAACTGAAACTGGGGAGGTGGTTTGTGAGCTGGGCCCAATAACAGAAAAGGGGAACAACAGAGCCTCATGTGGCCAAAGCCAAACATTTCAGAGCCCTCCCACTTGCCTCCCTCTGTACCGGGGCTTCGGAGGATGGCAGAGAGTGCAGAGGTGCTGCTGTGGCCAAAGAGCCGCTCATGCATGAGTTGTCGCTGCCGGGCTTCCTGCTCTCGCCTCAGGGCTTGAGCCTCAGCAGCAATGTCAGGTGGCATTACAGCCAACACACTGTCCTCCATGTCCTCCAGGACACTACGACGCAGGTCTGAGGGCAGGGTCTGGATGAAGGTCACAGGGTCCATGGGGGTGTCTGAACTGGCATTCTGTGCCAGTTCCCGTCGCTGCTGCTCAGCTCTCTGTTGTGCCAGCACCTATGGAGCAGAAGAAGTCAATGGGGGCATACCCATAGCTAGGCAGCCTAACCCCACCAGCTCCCTGCTCACATACTTCCTCCTGGATGGCTGGAGGCAGGGCAGCCAGGAACTCAGGGCTCACTTCAGTCACACCAGGATTCCCCACCACTGCAGGAGCTGAGCTATTTGCTGAAGGGGCAGTCCGAGTTGGTGGACGGATACCCAGCTGGTTCTGCAGGACTTCCCGGCGGATGTCATCAGGCAGAGCAGCCAGAAAAGAGGGGTCCACACCTTCGGGTAGACTGATACCTGAGGGGAGGCACAAAATGTGAAGGGACTGGGACGCCTGAGTGGCTCAGTTGGTTAAGCGGCTGCCTTCGGCTCAGGTCATGATCCCAGCGTCCTGGGATCGAGTCCCACATCGGGCTCCTTGCTTGGCAGGGAGCCTGCTTCTCCCTCTGCCTCTGCCTGCCACTCTGTCTGCCTCTGCTTGCTCTCTCTCTCTCTCTCTGACAAATAAATAAAATTTAAAAAAAAATGTGAAGGGACTCCCATCTCTACCAATGCTTAAAATGTACTTGGAGAAAAGAGACCCATGGCCTTATTTAACCTCAATGCATGCAAAGGACAGAGAACACAAAGAGGGCCCATTCACTTTCCCTAGGCTCAGAAAAGCTCTTATTATGTGCCACAGTCTTCGTGTATGCTGTCACTTAATCTTCATCAAGACCCTATCATGTAGCTATTATCAACCCCCCTTAGTACTGATAAGGATCAGAGAAGTTAAGCAATGGTTCCAAGTTCTGAAGGTAGGTGAGGGGTTAACCTGAGCTAACAGAGGGGTTAACCTGAGCTAAGAGCTGCTTGACTCCAAAGCCTGGGCTCATTCCATCATGCAGCACCAGCACCCCCTTACTACTGGTCCTCCTCCCATAGGTATGCCACCTTCCATGTGGATGGAACCATTTAACTGGCGGGCATTTCCATGCCAAAGGCTCCTAGAAGCCTACATAACCCTAGGAGGGCCTAAGCAGACATGGAGCTCACCTGCAAGGGGATCTTCTTCTTCACTGCTTGTTGAAGGGAGTGGTTCTTCTAGGATTCCCCGGGAATCTGCTCCAGAAATGGCCACAGCAGAATCTCTGGTGGAAGAACTCTCAGAGGATGCAGGGGGAGAGCTAAAGAAAATAATTTTCAGGTTGTTCTTGGTATTAATGTTTCCCCATTTATAAAATACTCCCATAATACCCCACTCTCATAGAAGCCAGGATGATTTCCCCAGTGCATCAAGCATGTGCAAGAGTTAACAAGTATGCACGTGGCTTGAAATACCCACCAGCATATTCTGCTTTCCTCTTGCTCACACAATCCTTACCTGTCCTCAGGGGGCTGGGTAGGTTCCCCTGACCCATCGCCCCTGCCTTGCACTTCTGTCACAACAGGTGGGGCATCCCCAGGAGTGGAGCTGCCTGCTGTGGGTTGCTCAGAACTGCCAGCTGCTGAGGTGTCACCCACAGCTTCCTCTAGGGTACAGGAAGCCAGGCTACTGGTGTCCATAGGAGAGCCTTCCAGTTGACTGCTGACAGCTGTCAGGGCATCAGAATCTTCAGCTCTCTCTGGGGAAAGAGAGGCTAGGAGGAAGTCACATGGAGAGGTTAGATCTCTGCCTAGAAGAGGGGGCCGAATTAAGATGCAGCCAGATTAGATTTCTCACTTCTCTACTGTCTTGCTGGCCTGACATTCCCCCTCAGTCTCATATACTTTATAAAGCTCAGCTCAATTCCTCATGATGTTCCTGGTATGCCTGTGAAACACATTTCCCTAGGCACCCCAGGTAAGGAAGGGAGTCTATCACTTTCAGATTCCATGCAGGCACCATTTGTACATGCATGTTGATTTTGTTTATCCAAAAAAGGGTCCTTGAAATAAAAAAACTCCTACGCCTTAAGGTTTTTCCAGAGCCTATTACTGGCATCATGGTGCAGAGCAGGAATAGCAAACAGGTTTCAATTTACCCTGTTGGAACACTGCTGTGAAGAATTTTGAGGCCCCACTGCACACCAGTGGGAAACAGCACCATGAGATAGTGTTTGCCAGTGTGTGTGTAGCAGAGTGGGAGGGTGGGGGGATGGGGAGTGGGTGGGTGGGTGGGTGGGTGGGTGATGTACTTGCCATCCCTAAAGGATGCTGAAGGAGAGAAAGCTTTAAAGTCACACAACACATCTGGATTTTTCTCAGCTCAATCACTTACTGAATGGTCTTGGGCTAATAATCTCATGTGGGTCTCAGTTTATTCACGGAGATAATACTACCTACTTTGGAGGGTTGTTTTTGTTTTGGACGTTTATTTACTACTTTTTATTCTTTAAAATTTTATTTACTAATTAAAAATTTATTTATTTGATAGAGAGAGATCACAAGTAGGCAGAGAGAAAGGGGGTAAGCAGTCTCCCTGCTGAGCAGAGAGCCCGATGTGGGGCTCAATCCCAGGACCCTGGGATCATGACCTGAGCCGAAGGCAGAGGCCTTAACCCGCTGAGTCACCCAGGTGCCCCTATTTACTATTTTTTAAAAAAGATTTTATTTATTTGACAGACAGAGATTACAAGTAGGCAGAGAAGAAGGCAGAGAGAGAGGAGGAAGCAGGCTCCCTGCTGAGCAGAGACCCCCCCCCCCAGATGTGGGGCTCGATCTCAGGACCCTGAGAGCATGACCTGAGCCGAAGGCAGGGGCTTTAACCCACTGAGCCACCCAGGTGCCCCCCATTTATGATTTTTTAAAAGTAACTTCTACCCCCAATGTGGGGCTCAAACTCACAACCACGAGATCAAGAATTGTTGCATGATCTTCTGACTGAGCCAGTCAGGAGCCCCAGGAAGGTTGCTTTTAAAGAAGTAACAGGCTTGCCATGATAGCCCAGGAAAAGTGATCACCTCAATAAACTGTTCGCATTATCACCTGTATCATTCGACACTCAGATATATGATCACTTGAGTCCACAGAGGAGAAACCTCAACTTTAGCTAAGAAAGAAAATATGCAAGCTAAGATCCTACTCTCTGAGGACCCAAACTTCTACTCTTTCTTTAAGGACAGTAAAAAACTCCAAAGATGTCCATTTTCCTCCTGTTATATCACCCTTCACCCCTCACCCAAACCTTGAAATTCTACTCACTTATAGTAGGAGCTGGGGACAACTCCATCTGAGTTGTTTCTGCTTCTCCACTTGGCCTTGTGGGACCCAATTCCTCTGACTCTACAGGCATCAATAGCTGTGTAGAGCTACCCCCTTCTCCAGCAGGGGACTGAAGCTCTTGAGCAATCTCTCCCAAGGCTGGTGGGGGAGGGAGTGTTTGTTGCTGTTGTGAAGGCTGCAGAGTGACAAGGGTGTCCTTGGACTCAGATGTAGCTGCATCAGTTGAAGATGGGGTTGTTGGGTAGCTGTCAGGCATAGGAGTCCCATCTTTCTCGGAAAGAATAACAATGCAGGTGTTAAGGGAAAATCAGCCAAGAAACCAGGGAGCCACTCAATCAGCACACGTGGCCTGACAAGTATACCACCCCAGTCAGTAATGTAGGAATATCCTCCCATCCTGCCCCCAAGTGTTCCTAGGAACAGCTTGTGGCTCATCTGGTATACCCAGGATGAGGGCTAAGGCACAGCATTATCTTAGTCTCAAGAACTGAAGATCTGAATCTTTATAGATCCTAAGAATTAAATCCTTTCTATGCCCTGTGTGGAAGGGGGAAGAGTTCAAAGTCACTTTATGATGATACTTGCCTCACCCTAAATATCACCTATCCCCTTCGACCTCCCTTTCCTTAAGAGTCCTGATTATCCCAGGAACATCTGTATCTCGGATGGAGGCAACAGTGCCAAGACTAAGTATGAATATGCCCACACCAGGGAAAGTAGTAAGTTGTATAGTTATCTTCTAATTGGGGCCTAAAATCCCTACCCCACAACAATACAACTTACTACCTCACCCCGGCATGAGCAGAATCCTCTAGCAAAGGCAGCAGACAAAAGGCCATTTTACCTGGTAACAGACCTTTTCAAAGACCTTTTGCTAGATTAAAGGCACCAGGACACCTACCACCCACTTTCACTGCTTAGAAAAAAAAACTGTGTAGGCTTTAGTATCTCATTTTTGCAATTCAAATGCCAAAGGAGACAGAAGACATAGGGAAACAGAAGAAAGTTCTGAGGAAATAGGGATGGGGGAGACATAATACCACCTGGACAAGTTATCAGAACCATGAAATAGCTGCTGACATTAAGATTAGGAGGAATACAAAACATATAGTAGTATTACCAGTTAGCCCACAGATGCCAAAAACAGATTGCTCAGGATAACATCCCTAGACTTTTAGATTCCAAAGACTCACAAAGTTTATATAAAAAGGAAAAAATAGAGACTAACACAGGGTTACCAAACCTAGGTTAGTTTAGCCAAGTAAGAAAGAATCCTGTCAGTAACACTTAATAAAAATATTTTGATACCAAAGAACTAGGAAGGACATAATCTCTATAAAAACCAGTTCTTTAAATTGAATAAATTCAGCTTTCTGAAAAACTCAAACCCTCTTTATTTTGTTCATTTCCACAGAGGGCTGGCATTTGGGAACCACCGCCATTAGATATTCTCATGAAGCACCACACCACGGTGGTCACCAAAGGCAATAGGACACATGGCCTTGCTACACATGCCAAAATGCAGCACAGCATGATCAGAGTGAGACCCTGAACAGAGCACGTCCGAGGGGAAGTGTACCACCGTGGGAAAGACAGTAGACTGTATAGTTATCTCCAAGATGGGGTATGACCCTAAAACTATACAATCTACTACCTCATCCCACAGAGCACCAGTGTTCATCTTCAGCCCACTTGGGCCAGCTACTTGAAAGGGTCAGGAAAAAGAACCAACCAATTAGCAGGAACGTGAAAAAGGGGAAGAGTTACCTGAGAGGTTCTGTTCAGTGGAGTCATTTGTCTTAGATGCAGTACACTGGAAAGAAAGGGGACAGACCAATGTGGGACTTCCGCAAGCATGTAAGACAGTGGAAAACTGTAATAGCTACCCCTGCCCACATAAGCCACCTAGGAGTTCAAGAACCTGGATGAAAGATGAGCATTTTAATGTGCAATATATCTCTAATACATACTTGTGCTGAAAGATGGCTTGGGAACAAGGGGAAACAGCCAGGAAGCTGACTGAATAATGAGCTGAGCCGGGCACAGGACATGACCTAAATACAACCATGAGACCAGCAAGAATTCCTTAAAGTTTCATCACTATGTATTTCCCTTCCTTGGGCTCGTTTTGTTCACTCCAGCTTTGTTTGTTTTTAAAGATTTTATTCATTCATCTACTTGAGAACGAAGAGAGATAGTGCGTGAGTGGGGTTTGGGGAGGAAGGGGCACAGAAGTGGGAGGGAGAGGAACAAGCAGACTCCACCCTGAACCTTCCATCCTATGACCCTGAGACCATGACCTGAGCCAAAACCAAGAGCTGGATGCTCAACTGACTGAGCCACCCAGGCACCCCAACTGTCCACTCCAGCTTTTAAAATCATATGTCAGGCTTGCTTATTTTCTATCCATTTGTTGTATCAAGTTTGTTACCCTAACTGAACATTTTAAAAATCCTTAATCTGATATCCCAACTGCTGAGTGGGATATAATAGTCTTTTAGGTCTTTTAATTTCTTCTTATTTCTATATATTTCATATATTTTAAAGCCAGTATTATTCAACATCCCAGAAATTTCAAAATAGGTAGCTTCTTTCTAAACCAAAGTCATGCTAGAGATTTTGCAAATTGAAAATCAAGCCTTAGAAAATGACATATGTGGTGCTGGGGTTTAGTGCATGAATTATTTCCTGACTGAAGCCTAAGCCTAACTTATCCAAATGATGGAATGGGGTCATCTTGGTAAGTAAGGTCTCCCCACACTTGGTCAGTCAATCCACTGAGTGAACTGCAACTGAATCACCAAGAGCATGGGCATAATCGAAATCATTCTTCTTGTCTAGCTGCAGTCACTGAAGGTAGAGACTACACAGTGTCACTGGTAAGTTAGGAGCCACTGTGGTTCTTGCTCCAGTTTTCCCCAGCAAGAGACACTGGAGAAATAGTTTTCCCTCAGGGTTTGAAATTCTTTCCCCTAAAAAAAAAAAAAACCATGTGAATGTAGGGTGCATCTGGAAGGAATCATTTCTCAGGTTCAATGTGAACATCTCAGGATTCTTTAATCACTGGTGCTACGTATATGCCAAAACCATATGAAAGTAAAGGATGACAGAGCCAAAGATGAATCTTTCCGGCCCTCGAAAATCACCTGTGCACTCTGATCCCTGTTTTCCTTATCTTCTTTGCCTTTGTCAGTAATCTTTGTTTCTTCCTCAGCCAGTTGTTTTCTGCGTTTTTCCCGCCTCTCTTCCAGCTCCTCATCCCTCAGGAATTCCAGGTGATTGACAATGGGCACTTTAACAACTGGGATCAAAGAAGCAAAGATCAGAAGTTGCTCAATGGAGGTAGCCAAGAGGCAGAGCTTGTGGCCAGAGAATGAGGTCAACAATTCCCACGCACTCATTCCCAGCTGTGGAAGGCTCACTACTGCCCAGATAACCAAGCTGTCACATACCTGAAACACAGTCATGCATGCTCTCAGCATCGAGAACTTTGCATTCCTCTGTCCAGCGGGTCAGGGCTGTGGGGATGCTGGATAGGGTCCCTGTAGGGGCAAAAGAGTGAGATTCTTGGCCTGGTCCTATGTCATCTGATCCCAAAACTGCCATATTTCTCTAACAGGACCCAAAGTCTATCACAACATTTGGCACATCACAAGTGTCCAGAGATAGTAAAGGTTTTGTTGACCTTGGCTAAACTATCAAGTGGTTCTGGATCCGATAAAATGTGGTTACTTTAGGCAGGGCAGAAAGTGCTCTGCCTTCCCTCAGCAAAAAAAAAAGCAGAATGTGAAAAACTGTCCTCTTCCTTTCACCACACAAACTTGCCTGCTTGGCTGGTAGCTGTGCTCTGGTCATGGAAGAAGTCATCTAGCAGTTCATCATCAGATCTGGCAATGATATGGACATCATCATTGCCTACCAGGAGGCGGGCTCGGCCACGGCTTTGTAGGGGAAGGCTGCTGCTCAGCTGAAGGATGTCAGCAGCAGCAGAAGGACCAAGCAACCTGTAGGGTGATGGTGGGGTACCATGGTCACTGTAATTCATAGGGGTCCTGCAATCTGTTATTGCGAGATCCTTTCTGTACCCTCTTGGAAATGCTTAACACTATTATGGACCTGATCATATTAAGCATAAATCTTTTTTTTAAACTTTTATTTAAGTAATCTCTACATCCAACATGGGGCTCTAACTCATGACCCCAAGATCAAGAACTGCTTGCTCTTCTGGGTGAGCCAGTCAGGTGCCCCACTAAGCATAAATCTTAGTTACTTTTCTAACTATCAGTTTGCCAACTTTATTTGGGCTAAGGTTGGATATTAGTTCCTGGCAGAGTGTGTGTCATTGATAATGCCATGCACAATACCCTCTCTCTCTTGTGTACCCACTGTAGCCTATACATTGACCATTATGACACCTATGTCCTTTTCTCTCACTCTGATATTGTTTCTTCCACCAAACTCTAAGACTGAGGGCAGAAATCTTGTTCTGTCTATATTTAAAGTGTTAAGTGCTTGGCACATGAGATGCTTCATCAATTGCTGAATGTATGCATAGGAGGACACTTAAGCAAAAAGACTGTTACATAATTTAGTACTCCCCAAAAAGCTGCACATACAATCCTAAGAAATGGGGCAAATGTAACTTACCTCTGGAGTATAAGAGGAGGGTTGGGCTGGCGATTCCCAGGGTAATGAACGTGAATGGTATGGCCTGTATTGGCCGTCAGCTGCCTGAGGGTCCTCTGACTGCGCCCGATGCCCTGGGTGAGGCGCGTTGTGGAAGAGCCACTGCCCAGCGTCAGAGAACTGTGGTCTGCATGGCGTACCATCAGTGGGTGAGTGGTAGGGATATTTCCTGGGGATGGGGGGATGTCTGCTGCAAGGACAATATGTAAAGGGGTCAGTGCCAAAAAAAAATCTCTTCCATGGTTGTTCCAACAGAACCATGTCTCCTGGGCCTTACTTCCTCACACGGAAACCTGAGCTTTGTCCTTTCTCCCTCATTCCCACACCTCATTTATAATCACTGACACTACCATAGCTTATGCCACAATCTCTTATGTAGATATAGCAACAGCCTCCTAAATAGTACCTTCTCCCAATCCATTCTTCACACTATAGCCACAGTGATGCTTCTAGGCCCCTGAGAAACATGCTACTCCTTTCACCTAGAGGACTCCTATCCCCCTTCTTCACCTGCTCTTTTGTTCTTGGCCCAGATGTCACTTCCTCTGATTCTACAGATTGGCTTAATAATCCTTTTCTCTGGGCTATCTTACCATATACAACGTAATGCTTCCTAACTTATAATTCCTAACAGACCATAAGCTCCTTTCATGGAAAAGGACTGCTTTCTTTTTCACTGCTGTATCCTGAGTACCTCAGGAAACAGTAGGCACTCCTCAAATATTTAATTTGCTAAATGAAGGGAGGCTCAACAAAAGGAAGACTGATGGAAATCACAAAAATGCAAAGAAAATCACAGAATAGAAGGCACCTTGAAAATTATGTAATACAACCCATTTTTTTTTTCTTTTAGAACTTTTCATTTACAGGTGACAAACTGAGGCTCAAAGAGGTAACAGACTACTTGGCCAAGACAATAGACCAGAACAGTTCAGTATTTTCTGCTATATCATGCTTGTGATTTGGGGTCAAGACCTGCCTTCTCAGGACAGCTTGATTCTAAGAACTAGATGCTAAAAGCGAACTTTGTCGTTGATGGGGGAGAAGGGAAGAGATTCACTCTCTCCTCCGAAAAGATGCATCCTTGATGACCAGAGTGAATGTGCTCAAATATACTCCCCAATGCCAAGCTCAAAGGTGTTCATCCAAACTCTCAAGATCCAGTGTTACAGACATAAGAATTATTGATTGCCCTGTCACTGTAGCATGCACATGGGTGCCTGATGCAGTCAGCCTTGGTCTCACTTAAAAAAAAAAGTCAAGCAAATCATCAAGTTGTCCAGGCTCTAAAATGGCTGCCTGTTTACTGAGGTGGAGAGAACAAAAGCAGCCTCTCACAATTCCTTCTTCTAAGTACACATTTATTGAGAGAGATGGATTCAGATATCCCTTGCCCCAGGAAGTCAGCATAGGAAAAGAAGTGCTGTATCAGATTGATAGCTGCTCTGGTTCACTGCTTGGCTTACCCTAGAGAAGGGTATACGAATCAAGAGGTAAAACCCAGCTGAGCCCCTGTATCTTACTAGCACTGGAGAACATGTTGTCAAACTCAATGATGAGATCATCCTCCCGGTCAAAGCGCTCAAATCGGACCAAGGGAGAAGCGTTCATATCAGGGTAATCCTCATCCAATTCCATTTCAGAGCCATCGTCGTCATCGTCTTCATCTCCCTCTTCACCTTCATCATCCTCCTTAAGGGGAAAATAGGAGATGGAGAATTGCTGGAGGTAAGGGTTTTCTGAAGTCTGGTGTCATGGCCACATTTGCACATGAGGGAGGCGCTGAGGCTAGCAACCCAGACTGTTGGTTTTCTCCAGCTCTGTGTTCCCATGGAAGAGGTTGTCTGAACCAGCCCAAACACAGTCCCCCCTCACCTGATCATCTTCCTCATCTTCCTCCTCCTCCTCCTCTTCATCCTGACTATCATCCTCATCCTCGTTACTGCCACTGCTGTCCTCTTCCTGAGTGTGCTCCTCCTCATCCTCAGGGTCCAGGATATTCATGGAATCTAAAACAAAGGGAGCACATTGGAGGACTATACTGAGTAGCTAGCAAACAGGCTACTGTGCAGGCCGGCAGACTGAGTGGGAAGGCGATGGGGTATCTGACTCTAGGAGAGGAAGAACCAGATCTGGGGTGATGTACAGACTTAGTGAGCCAGCCCTGATTTCCTGAGAGTGCCAATCAATGCATCAACACGCTGAGCAGGGTGGCTGAATGTGGAGGCTGGCTATAGGGTGGTACTTCAGGAGCCATGGTCTAGGACTTGGCCAAGTCTGCTGGTGCCCCTTTGCCTTTCCAGTCCTACTTTGCTACTGACTGCATCCTGTTGGTAAGAGGGAATCTGGAGCGATGATAGCAGGTGGGTGAGAAGAAAGCGAACCAAGTAAGAAGTGACAAACTTTTGGGCAAGCAGTAGTAACATGTTATTTGAAAAACTGGCTGAGGATAAAGTGGATGGTGTATGTCAGCGCATGCAGACAGATGCTTCCTTATTCTGCACATGTGGGCAGCTGCCTCCAGGAAAACCCTAGTGTAGTGTCTGTCAGACGTGCAGGGCAAGAAGGGAGGCCTTTCTGGCCTCGGCACTCTCACCTTCTCGGTTGGCCTGCAAGGTGGAAGCTTGGCTGAGGTTGGAAGGAGCTTCATCCATCAGCACGTCCTCTTGTGATTCATCCTCTCCACTTCTGCTCACTGAAGGTTACAGAGCAGAGCCTTCACTGAACAACAGAGGACTTCCCTTTCCAGATTGGGTGCGCCTAAAGTAGCTATGTACACCCAGCAGATATCCATGTTTGTTTGTTTGTTTTTTTTTTTTTTTGGATGAGGGAGAAGACCTAGGTTCTCTGCTGTTGACTAGCTAGGTGAGCTTGGCCAGTCACTTTACCTGTCTGAGTCTCAGTTTCCTCATCTGTAAAATGGGATGATCACATCTGCCCTGCCAATCCCACTAATTGTGAAACCACAGAGGATAATGGGTGTGAAAAAGTCTTGTCAAATTTAAAAATACAGGTCTACTTCCATTTAGCCGTTGATTTCCTTTATCAGTAAAATAAAAACAAGTAACACATAGACCCTTGGAGCCAGGTGACAGTAGGGTACTTTTGCCATTTTCCCTTTGAGTTGTAAAAAGGGCCACCCCTTAGGGAATGATCACTCTTT
Organism: Mellivora capensis; assembly: GCA_004024625.1. Lineage (NCBI taxonomy): Eukaryota > Metazoa > Chordata > Mammalia > Carnivora > Mustelidae > Mellivora > Mellivora capensis. The sequence continues at coordinate 54,423 of PISX010001062.1, forward strand.
TTACACTACTGAGACTCAGAGGCGGAAAGCCCCTGGATTTTGCTGAAGAACTGAAAGGAAAGCACTTTCTCACCCTACAGCCTCTAAAGCCTCCTCTAGGCTTCCATGAATAAACACTCCTGATGTGCCTCATGTATCATCTATACTAATGGCGACCCCCTCCACCTCCCCCACACAGGCAACGCTTCAGACCTGCCACCACAGGTCTGTAGATGGTTTGTGAATTTCTCATCTGTAAGACCATCAACATCAAGACAAGCAGCAATCTAGGCTGGCTATGAGCCCTTAGGCAGAGCTGAGCAAGCAGATGATGAGAAAAAGGGTCCTCCCAAGAGAGACTGAGGCAAAGGAAGAGGCTATACTCAGTTCTGGGGCTCTCACCTATAATTGTACTGTTCCCAGATCCGCCATCCCTCTCAAGCAACTCATCTATCAGGTCCTCCAGCTCATTCTCAACCTGGGGAGAAATAGAACATATATATGGATGCACACAAGTCTATCATTGCGCTAGCACGGAAACCCTAAAAAAAAGCCAGCAAGGGAGTATATATTTCTAGGATAACATGTGACAGAGCATGTTGCATAAACACCACACATTTGGTGCTAAGAGCACAGAAACTACCATGTGCTGCCAATCCACACTCAGACTGTCCTTCAAATGGATTCATCCCAGTTATCTCAGATCTGGTTAGTTGTTTTACTATCCAGGAATACATGCAGATCTCCTCAGAGCTAGCAGCTTAGGACTGTAGGCCCCATTTCTTACCAATGCTACTAGCTCCAGAAATTACAATGCCTTTTTTAGGGTCTTTAGAAAATAGCTGGTTTGAATGCTCCAGTGAGACCAGGTGCTATAGGCACAACAGTGATGTTAAGGAGTTTCTATTAATGACCAGAGCCAAATAAATCAAATACCTTGGGCCCAAAGGGCTCAGGCCAGTTTTCTGCATCCACATTTCACCTGTGCTTAAGTTTTCCTCTTGGGATCTATTCTGTTTCATAGTACATGGATGGCATCCTGGCCCTGCCCCCACCCCTTATTTAATATAATTCAAACACATTTACTGATCTACTACTAAGAGTATCATCTGTGTTCCTCTGCAAAACAGACAGCATTGAGGCAAAGATCTAAAGTACTCACCCACCCACACCGCTTGGGGTTTTGGTTCAGCGCCGCAATAGGGGTATGCTGGGTGATCTGCCTCCCTACCTGCATCTCTTGTGAACTGAGCACCTCAGGCTGCCCAGCAATCACCACTGAGTCGGTTTCAGCCTCCCCATCCATGATATCCCCATCTGCCACCTCTGTCTGAGTGACATCATGATCCTCCTCCTGCACTTCTGCTTCCCCAGGCTCGCCTGAAACAATCAACCAACCAGCAAAATAATCAAAGGGTGCCTATGTGCAGGGCACCACGAGGCAAGCATGAAGACAATAAGGTCCCTTCCCTGGGCAAGTTTACAAGTTCTCAGAGAAAAAATGAATGGGTGACAAAGGAAAAGACAAGGCTACGTGTGAGGAGAGCCAAATAAGGCTGCAATTTGAAGGAATTCTTTGTGGGGCGGATTCCCACACCACTATGACAGATCTCTGGAAGGCCAGCAAGTTCCCAGGGAAACACCACCAAGCCAGAACAGTTGTGATGCAATGCACCCATAAAATAGCTATGCCCACCCAGCCAGCTCTTCAGTCCATTGGCTCTGATTCCCTACCTGGGTCCTGCTGGTTGCTATTGGAATCCTGAGCAGCTCCTTGGGCATCCTGCTCAGACTTGTTCTTGCTAGAAGCACTCTTGCTGCCAAAAAGGCTACTGGGCTGGTTAACAATCCGGGAAAGTGTTTCCAAAGGCTTCAAAGCAGCATTGACTGTGTTGGCCATGTTTGGACTGAGATAAAGAAGATATAGAGATGGACTTAGCACAGAAACCCACACTAAGGAGGAACCAAGGTTCATCAGAGTAACAGCTGATTCCAGGGATGAGGCATGGAGGGTACAAGGTGAGTCTGGGACATCTTGTTGTGCCAGAGGCTTTAAAAAACTAATGGGGTCATCATTACCACAGGTCAAATTTGAAACACTGAAGTATCAACAATAATGATGGTAATGGTATTACATTAAATGTAAAAGAATCTGCAGCCATAGGGATACAAATAGGCAGAAGGAAATCTTCACTATAAAAGAATGCCTGCTAATAAACAGGCATGATAAAGTCAGAAATCATCACTTTTCAGACAGCAATGTAAGTGATCCAGGCAAAGATCACCAATAAATGCTAAAACTATGGAGTTAAAAATCCTCAGGGCATAGGATATTCATATAATCTTCATGTGAACTCAAAGCATCACCCCACAGAAAACTTATTAAGTCCAAAGGGGAAAGTTAACCTTTAACTGTGATCAAACTTAGCATTACCAATAATGGACAAATTAGTATTATGTATCTCCTGGTGTGATGCACCAATAAGGGCAAACATCACCTATATACTATTCATGCTGGAAAGTTTAACCTAAACCTGAATATAAGGAAGCAATTAGACAAATCCAGATTCTGGACAAAAAACACTCTCCCCTTAAGGTGTAATACTTGGAATAATTGGGGATATCTGAATATGAAATACATATTGAGTACTATTACATCAATGATAAAATTTTTTAGATGTAGCCATGTAAAAGAATGTTTATTTTTAGGAGAAACATGCTGAAGCATTCAGACGTTAATCATGTTGTTTGCAACGAACTTCAAATGATTCAGCTTCTAAATGGGGGAACTCAAACAGGACAGAAATGATAACCACTGGTTAATCTAGATGAGACATATGGTGCTCATTACACTCCTGAGTTTGAAATTTTTAAACGTTTTAAGAAAACTGATGAGGGGCACCTGGGTGGCTCAGTGGGTTAGGCCTCTGCCTTCGTCTCAGGTCGTGATCTCAGGGTCCTGGGATTGAGCTCCACATTGGGCTCTCTGCTCGGTGGGGAGCCTGCTTCCTCCTCTCTCTCTGCCTGCCTCTCTGCCTACTTGTGATCTCTCTCTGTCAAATAAATAAATAAAATCTTAAAAAACAAGCTGATGAATTTGTATCAAAAGGACAAAGAAGTCAGTCTGAGGAGGCCCCATGGGCCAAAGATGAGAAAGAATGACTGCAGTGACCCAAATAATTCAATTACTGATTTTAAAAAAATCAGTGAAAACAGAAAATTAAAAGCCAGAGAAAAGTTGTATTTGGGGTGGTGATTAAGTCTACTGATTACTCTAAAAAACTGGTGATTTAAAGAAAAAAAAAAACAACCCAAGTTTTTATCCTGCCTTTTCAGTAGGAACTGTATTTCAGGGTAATCAGATCCACCCCCTTGAATAGGGCTTTGTCACACAAAAATGCCAGCTAATAGTGTAGAAGAAATGACAGAATTGAGAAAGTTATCACTGATAATCCCCAAAGAAATTAGAACAGGAGAGGATTATCAGTTACTGTTAAGAACATTAATTAGGTATACTAACATAGATTACTTTATAGTAAGAAGGGGGAAAATAAAAAAAAAAGGGGGGGGAATATAACAGTACAATGACAATTATCACTCTCGTCGTCAGTTTTATCATGATTTTTGATAGTTCAAAGAGATGTGTCGCCCTATGACAGAATATGAGATGTACATCACTTATGATATATCTTAACCAATAACTTTAAATTGCTCCATTAAGCTTCTAGCTCTAATTAGAATTTTACAGGAAACAGGGAGTAAAGGAATTGCAATGGACCAAATCTAGAAGGCAAGACATTCTGCAGGACGGCAGGCCTGACCACCTCAACAAGTTAGTGTCACTAACAGAAATAAAATGAAGATTAAAAAAATTAAGGTTCTGTGTTAGAATAACAGAGATTCAGAGGACATAACCAGAAGTAATGCAAGATCTATAACTAGATTCTGGTTTGCACAAAAATTTTTGAATATGGATTTGGGCATTATATATAAAGGATGAAAATTTACTTACACTGAAAGGTGGACATAGTTAACTGAAAAAAAAAACAACCCCCCCAACCCAACCCAGGTTACACAACAACATATATAACATCATTTTATTAAAAAATACATTTTGTATGTATGTGCAGAAAGCCACTGAGAGATATGTGGTAGGTAACAGTGATATCTGAGTGGCAGTGATATCTATTTTTGCACATCTGTAGTTCTCATGATACATATAATCTTACAATAATAGGTTATTTTTAATTAAGGTGGGGGAAGCTTGGGAAAAAATTATTTATACAGTCTAACTCTTGAGTTTGCAGGAAATGAGAAAACTAAGGCCTAAAGAAAGGCAAAGTGTCTTGCTTAACCACGATACTAAGAACTCAGGTTCCCACCTATATCCAAATCTTTCCTATCACATTGGTGGCTAACTACTCATCTGACGAGGATACAGGAAATACAAGCAAATGAAGAAATAAAAGCAGCATGACTAAAAAGAAGGCAAAAGCCTGCAGCTGGAGTTCAGGAATAACTTTACCTAGACAGGTCCAGGCTGTGAGGCACTCTTGCCAGGTCATTAACCAGTCCCTTCTTTAGGAAGAGTCGAATGATGTTGTTCATGCCATTGTGCTGGGTCTTGGCTGTGGCACTGCTGTAGAAGCTGGAGGTGGAGGGGCAGGACTCCATGATAGTACTGATGATACACATCACTGCCTGAAGCCTGGGAGAGAAGTGTGACACCTCTATCATATGAATACTTCCTGTTCTTTGGTGTCTTCACTGACTCACCTCAGATAACCCTCCTGTGCCCTCAGTATTTCCTTGTGGAAGTAACATCGAGGAAGAGGTGAGAGCTCACTCCCTGAGTGGCAGCACTCTTAGTCTTCTTTACACATAATTTAAAAAGTGAGAGTGAATAGCCTGTTGAACTTCAAGACCTCAGAAATATAATGAAAACATCCCTTTTTTTTCTCTAAGCTGTATCCTCCTCCAAATGTAATCAATACTCTAGATATCTGGAAGCACTAGAACTATTTGAGGGGACCAGAAAATACACAGTGCCAGTGGGACCAGAACTCTTGTTCAAGCGCAAGGAATCCCATGGACAAGGAATGCAGTAAGGGGATGCTATTGGTTACTAGCACTACGTCAGGCATGGATTTTACCTGGCATGTTTCTCTGTACTCTCAGCCATAGCCAGTGCCCGTCCCAGGGCTGCTTTTACTTCATTCACAAGGGCCACTTGGGCATCTGTGCCACTCCCTGCAGCAGCCAGGCTTGCGAGGAATAGGCGGGCCAGGGCAGGTGTGTCCTTGTCTTCTGCATTCTGGGTATGTGGGAGGAGGTGGTCCAGAACAAAAGCTAGCACACTGCAGTCCTGAAAAGTCATTAACCATGATGTTTACTCACAAGCATAATTATGTCATATTGTGTGCATTATCAACAAGGTACATATACAGAGATTTGATCCTTCAAGTCATCCTGTCAATTATCAGGTCTACTTTATAGATGAGAAGACAAGGGTTGAAGGTACATGTTAAGTGAGTAGCAAATCCAGATTTTACGCTTTTAAATCTCATTCATTTCTCATTACACAGTTTAAGCACCTTTATTTACATGTCACTTGGCATTTCTCAAACATTTTTATGTGTGATATTTGATAGAACTGTTCACAGTAAACCTATAGAACAGTTAAGCCAAGTTCAGTATTTTCCCCGTCTGACAGATGGGTAATCTGAGGCCCAAAGAAACATGGCCTGCACAAAAAACTTAGCCAATGGAAAGGATTCAAATCCTGATTCATAATTGAGTGCTACAATTTCTTCAGTACTCTATTAAACTGTAATATTTACCAATACCTACAATATGCTAAGGAATGTGGGCTAAAAAGTGGCAGGAGTTCAAACAGTAGTCACAGATATGGCTATGCAAACATATTTAATGAAGAGTTACATAAAATAACAAAAAAGGTCCAACAAGGGAAGGAAATTGAGACTTGTTCCTTCTTTCTAACAATCATTTCTGCCCTGGTAATTCCTTATATTAGAAAGGAACTTAAAGTTCTGTTGTCATTCAAGCAGATTTTGGATCAAAATACATCAATGATTTCAGAATTAGAGATGATGGTTGCACAACACTTAATGTACCAAATGCAACTCAACTATACACTTAAATGCTTAATTTTATGTAGAATTTGCCTCAATAAAAAAAAAGCACTGAAGAATTCTAAAGTCTGGATAATTAAATAAAGTAGCCTAGTTAAGATGGAACTTATTAGAAATAAAAAATTCCCAGTAGTGAATAGAATACAAAATTGTATAAATATGTTATGTGACATTATTACTAAAAACTGGACAAAAAGCTTTGCAATTTGGGAAAGCAGTGTAATGCAGTAAAGAGACTTGGATTTGTAATCAGAGACCTGGGTTCCAATTCTAATCCTGCTACTCTGCAGCTGACCTTGAGCAAGCTAACCTTTCTGAGCCTTCTCTACTTTTCTGTTAAGGGTGGCAATACCAATCACCTTCCAGTCTTGAGGGAAGGATCATCAATAGCATTTGTAAAGCACCTATGAGTACCCAGTACCACAAGGTCACGTGACATGTATTAAACACACACTTAATAAATTTACAATTAAATGTCTTATTCCACCAGTAACTACAACTGGCATAATGATTAAGAACTTTCAAATAAAATGTTTAATGTATGTTTAACACACATAACTCCACAAAAATACTTATATCCAGAATATGTGAAGAATTCAATAGAAAACAAGAATATAAGACTTGGACACATCACAGGAGAATATCCAAATGGCCAATAAAGACAAGTATATTTTAACCACAATGCAATACCACTACAAATCCACTAGATCAGCTAAAATGAAAAAAGAGAAAAATACCAAGTGTTGGCAAGGAGGTGAAACAACCTGAACTCCCATATGCTATGCTTGGTGATAATATAAATTGACACAACCACTCTGGAAACTTTTGGCACCATTTGCTAAAGCTAAAGAGACTAGCAATTCTATTTCTAGGCATATACCACCTAACAGAAACACTTGTACAAGTTTGATCCTTTTGAACAATACGGGTTTGAACTGTGTGGGCCCACTTATATGCACTTTTTAAAAAATAAAGTACCATACTGTAAATATATTTCTTCTTACGATTTTCTTAATATTTTCTTTTCCCTAATACATATGGCCATATAAAGTATGTGTTGATATTGGGTAAGGCTTCTGGTCAACAGCAGGCTACCAGTAAAGTTTCTGAGGAGTCAAAAGTTATATGCGGATTTTCAACTGCATACATGGAGTGGGGGAAGGGTGTGTTGGCACCCTTAACACCTGTGTGTTGTTCAAGGGCCAACTGTGTATGTTCACCAAGACATGTATAAGAATGGACTGTACCAACACTACTTTTAATACCTCTAAATGAAAAACCACCCAATTGTCTCTCAGCACTGGAATGGATAAGATTGTGATACATTCACACAAGGGGAACTCTATATAGCAAATAAACTACAACCACACAGAAAAATCAATTTTGCAAACACATTAAAGAAAAAAGAATCCAGGGGTGCCTGGGTGGCTCAGTGGGTTAAGCCTCTGCCTTCGGCTCAGGTCGTCATGATCCCAGGGTCCTGGGATCAAGCCCCACATCGGGCTCTCTGCTCAGCGGGGAGCCTGCTCCCCCCCCCTCTCTGTCTGCCTCTCTGCCTACTTGTGATTTCTGTCAAATAAATAAAAAGAAATCTTTAAAAATAAAAAACAAAAAAACCCAAACAAACAAAAAAAGAATCCAGACACAAAGGAGTATGTACTATAAGATTCCATTTATACAAAGTTGCAAACCTAACCTGTGGCAATAGAACTCAAGATAATGGAGAGCTTATAGAAGCTTAAAGGGGAGGGGGAGATGTACAAAGGCACGAAGGGGTAAGCTTTTATGGAATTTGTAACATTTTAATTTGGATAATGGTCACCCAAGAAAAACTGATGAATTATTCAGGAACTGTGTATCTTTGTATGTATTTTAAAAACTTGGATTAAAGCCAAAATAGCTTTAAAAATGGCAGCTGCTTTCTTATTCTTTGCCTGCAACATTAATGTCCCCATTCCACTCTCAAAACCTTTACTACTTACTAGCCATAAAGTTACAATATGACAACCCAAACCAAGATCCATTTTATGAAAAAAAAAGTCCCTGGGCACCCCTTTTACATACATGGGAACATAATCTAGTTTCTTAGAGTGCCCTCTCACTTGAAAAATAAAGATAATTCCATATCAGGACAAACAAAATATGACTTCATTTTTTCTCCAAGCTCTGACAGACATTTAGACTTTCCTTATATTCCATATTACCAATACTACTAACCACATCAGGTGTCTTAGCACAGGTGCTGAGCACATCTGGAAGATAAAAACCCATATTCTTGTTTATTTGGCTTATTTTACAGTCCCCTAGACACCCTTATGCAGACAAACCACAGATACCTTTCTCTTCAAACCTTTTGAATTCTACCTTTTCTCTTCAAACCATTTTCTTCTATTAACATAAAAAGGAATGGAAAACCATAAAACATCAAGTCCTTGATTTTGTTTTCTTCCAATTCTTGTCTATTTCTACCTTTAAAATATCTCTTCAACTCACCTATTTTTTCCTGCAACTTCACCAAGATGCTGTATCACCTAGATTGCTATCTAGATCATTCTTAACTGGTCTGACTCCAAACCTTGCCTTTTGTAGCTGCCACACTGCAGACCAAGTAGTTTTCTACAAAACAAGTAACAAATGGCACCAACTCACTCCCTGTAATGAGCCTGATAGCACCACATCACTGGAAAATATCTAGTCTCTTCATTTTATCTTAAGAGGCCTCTGCCTTGCAACACTGGGCTAGCATGCATAGGTTAGAGTCTAGCAAAGAGTCTGACACATCTGTATCCAAATGATAACAGTATAAAGCCTACGACATACTGGAAATATTACCTCTTTAATCAGCTCAGACTGGCCCACAGTGTAGCTGTAGTTGGCAATCAGGGTAGCAATACCAACATAGGACCTCACCAACTCTGCCAGAAGACGAAGAATAGTGGAGGTGGGCATTAAAGGTTTGCTGCCTTTGCCTTTCTGCTTGCCTTCCTCAGAGGCCCGGTCCCCTTCTTTATCTTTCTTCCCATCCCGAGACTCCTCTGGAGTTGATGCTGTTGAGAAAGAGCCAAACTCTGGTTCAATTTCACATTGAAATATTGGCAAACATCAAGTCTCAAGTGCAAGGAGAATACTCCTCCTCCTCCACTTTAGGGCAATGGCACAAACTGAAAGTCCCTGTCACAACGCAGTGGAAGGACAGATAGCTAAGATGACAGGTACAGCAGGGAGGCTATTCACATATCTTCTGTCACTCCCCTTCTTTTGCACATAATTTTATGCTCCAGAAATACTGTATACTCCAAAGATGCCTTATACATCCTTTTACCTTTTCCCTCCCACATGTCTCCCTGGCACACATTTACTTATCTAGCTTAGCTCAAAAGCTGATATCCTCTATAAATGCTTTCCTGTCTCATCCAGGAATACTGAGATACTATTACTCACATGCCCTCTATGTTTTATCCCAGCAGTTATATCAAGTACAATGTCTCCCTGCTTAGATCTCAAAGATCTTCTCTATCCAAGGAGCAGCAGCTCTTGGAAGGCATCCTTAAAACTGCTTCCACATGACACTACTAGAAGGCAAGAATCCACCACATAAACCTTAGAGCTAGAATTGTGTCACTGGCACCAAAGCTCTATAAGCCAGCATGAAAGCCAACAAAAGAAATATATGGGGTGGTTTAAAGAGTAGCTCTAAAGGATCGTATCATAGCAACCATTACTTGGTTATGTCAGTTTTATTAATTTTAACATATGGATACCTTTATTTACAGAACACTGAGCTCACCCTTGGGAAAAGTTCACTTAGATAAGTAAATGCGACAATTATGCCTATATTCCCATACCTCCTGCCCAAGACACCCAACCCAATTTCTTTGTCCTCTCTAGAAATAAGAACAAGAGAAAATAAACCATTACCTTCTCCTTGGGATGTCCCAGATGTGGAAGTCTCAGTGGAGGCACCATCTGCAGCAAAGACCTGACTCTATGGAAGAAGAATATTCACGAGCCATTATTAATTTCAAAGACAATTATCCCTAAATGGTAGGATCCCTTCCCAGGGTACTCATTGTAAATGCTACAGATTCTCTTTGGCTGATCTTTTAACCACCTTTACCTGCTATATACTATAATCTGTGGGAAGCAATCATTATAAACAGGGGCTGGGAGATTGGGGAGCAAGGATAGGGAAAAATGAGAATGAAAAATGAATTTAAGGAAATGTTTCCAATCCAAACAGAGAAAAATCCCAGGGCCACCCTAAATTTATCTTCATTTTTAGGCAACAGATAATTGACAGGTATATCAAAATCAATAACTTTGAAATTTCCCTAGCATAACCCTAAATATGGAGAACACATAGGTATTGGAAAGGGAAAAGGAAATAGGAGGTTGGAATAGACTTACATTAATGGAAAAACCTGACTGTGTATCAAAGTCACTGCTCTGACGAGTAAGTGACCGGTACTGCTGGTATACATCATCACCCATGTCTTGTAGGAGTTGGCCAACCTCTTGGGTCATACCCCCAGGTTTAGGGTCAGATTTCTCTGCTAGAAAAGCAAACAAAAACAAAACTCATCTGTAACTGTGCGATGTCAATGCCTATTTGGCAGCTTGGTCAATTTCACTCCAACTTACCGTGACCATTTATATGGTGATATTGCCAGACTTTCACTTAAGAAGAGAAATGTAGTATAACCAAAAGAGCATGGATGAAAGGCTCATTCTTTCACTAACTATTTTGTGACCACAGGCAATCTTACTTGGTCTGTTCAATTTTCCTCAGCTGTCACTAAGCTTAAATGAACATAGCCAGTATTATTATGCCTAATGTAACAGAGGTCAATAAATGGTTGCCCTGGCTATGTAGCTGAATTATTTTTTGGGGTGGGGGAAGGTATGAGGTGGAGTAAAGGTTCTATGGTTGTAGAAGAAACAAGGAGCTCTTTACAGATCAGAGTGCTGAATGGATGAAAAGCACCAAAGACTCAGATTTTCTTGACTTAGTAAAGACTACATTCATCAATTTTGGCAATTCTGTGAGATCTATCAAAGAAATATGTCCCAAATAAAATCCAGAAGGATATGACTGGAATGAAAGCTGAGGTTCCAAGTAATTCATTCATGACTTTCCCAGTCCTTACAAGCAGCACCTTAGCTAGGAATAAAGGTGGATTGAGATGGTGCTCTCAAAGGTCAGGAAGCCTAACTATACTTTCTAATACTGATTCCAGTTTTTTGGGAGATAAAGATGTTTTTGTTTCTGAGAATGAAAATATTAGAGACTCCTTGGTATTTATTTTTCTGTCCACAAGATACTATCTCCTCTTTAATCTTTGTTTATTCTTTCCTCTGTATGGGATGGACTCTCATATGTCAGCATTCTCATCTCCTCTTAAATGATAATTTAAGACTTACTTTAGAAACCACCTGTTCTAAGAAACTTTCCTACAGGCCCCGATCCCCACCAAGTCAGGTGCCTTGCTCTAGGATTCACCACTACTTTGCCATCTTTTGTAATATATGACCACTAGTTTTTTTCAGAAAAGGACATCATATGTTTTATTCAGCTTGCTTCCCAGTACATGGGCACATAGTGAGTGCTCATTAAGACTAAGTTGGTTGAAATATCCAGGCAAAGTGCCCAGACTTCTGAGGTACGGTAGCTACATACCTTCCTCTGGAGCATGGTATGCAGCCAGGGCATTCAGCATATCATAGATCACCTCCTTGATAGTATCAGGAATGACAGGCAGAGGCGAGGGCTTCAAAGGGGTTGTCTTTACCAGCTGTACAGCATTAGGACCTTTAATTCTAAGATTCTCAAATTCATCATCTGAAGCTAAGCCAAAGTGAGAAAGAAAAATCAGTCAATAGTGAACCAGTACCTACCCTTGGTTGGGGATAAAGACTCAGAAGGGGGCTTGTATAACCTGTAAGCTTGGGACAGGTGGCCATTTACAAACAACGTTCAAGTAGCCTACTAGAAAATCTGGCTTTTACTTTCTCTAAATCCCACAGGATTTATTAGAGCAGTACCAAATAGTAAATAGAATACAGGCAAAAAAGAGTACGCCTTTTGCCTGGCGCCTGGATGGCTCAGTCGGTTAAGTGTCTGACTCTTGATTTTAGCTCAGGTCATGATCTCAGGGTCATGAGATTGAGCCTCACATAATCAGGCTCCATGCTCAGCTGGTAATCTGCTTCTCGACACCTCCCCCTCCGCCATGCAAATGAACAAACAAATAAATCTTTAAAGAAAAAAAAAAAGAATAGTCTTTGTAATTGGGGAGACTTCGTTCTGAAATCTAGTCCTTTTTTTTAAGATTTAATTTATTTATTTGACACAGAGAGAGAGATCACAAGTAGGTGGAGAGGCAGGCAGAGAGAGAGAGAGAGAGGAGGAAGCAGGCTCCCCACTGAGCAGAGAAGCCCCATGCAGGGCTCGATCCCAGAACCCTAGGATCATGACTTGAGCCGAAGGCAGAGGCTTTAACCCACTGAGCCATCCAGGCGCCCCTGAAATCTAGTTCTGTTACAGGATAATGGCCAAATTACTTAAACAAACCTTAATTTTCCTATTTTTTTTTAATTCCTAAAATTTGAGGTTTAAATGAGTTCACACATGAGAAATGCTCAGCAGAGAGCCAGGTACATATCTGAGGCTCCCAAGATAAAAGAGCCCCCCTCCCAACCTACCTTTTATTTCATTTTAAAGATTTTATTTATTTGACAGAGAGAGAGAGATCACAAGTAGGCAGAGAGGGGGAAGCAGGCTCCCCGCAGAGCAGAGAGCCCGATGTGGGGCTCAATCCCAGGACCCTGGGATCATGACCCGAGCCGAAGGCAGAAGCTTTAACCCACTGAGCCACCCAGGCGCCCCCCCACCTTTTATTTTAAAAAGAAAACCCACAACCCTACAGAAAAGTTTAAAAGGTTAGAATAAATAACACCCATACTTTTCATCTAGAATCAACATTTGTCTACCCATAAATATATTTACCTGCACTTAAGATCAGGGATATTTTCCTACATAACCATAATACCATCCTAACACCTAAGACATTTAACAAAGATATAATTATCTGACTATACATAGTCAGTATTCAAATTTCTCTCAATCTCTTTATTGGGTCCAGAATCCCATCAAGGTTGGTTCTTTCTAGTTTCCTTTTATCACCTAGGATAACCTTGCATTTTTTCCCCTTTAGAACATTAATACTTTTGAAGAGTCTAGGTTGGCTGCCTTATAGAATATCTCAATTTACATTTAGTTGTTTCTTCGTAATTAAATATAGGTTGGACATTTTGAGCAAGAACACACTGATACTGCGTACTCCCTACTGCATCGAGGTGAGTCATCACATGTCTACCTGTCCGTCAATTACCACTCTCTCTGTAAACCATTCACAGTGTATATAGAAGCTCCGTTGTCAGACCAAGACAAATTCTTTGAAGGCAAGGACTAAACTGAATGAGCCCTTGCTTTCTCTGGCAGGGATTACCACAGGGTAAGTAAGAAGCTACTGAAGTACCTCTGAATTGGCCCACATGACCAATCAGTCAATGTCCTAACACTTGCCTACCAAAGAGGCGTTCCAAGTTACAAGTCTCTTCACAGAAAATCTCTGGGGTTATACTAGGCCATAGACTTCAATATCTCAAAGGCCAGGGGAAGGGGAAACTCACCAGTTCCTGACCCTCGAGGGGCTGGAAGGGCAATGCGGATACAGCAGTTGGCTACTTCTGTGAAAATGTCTGGATTGCGGCATGCAGCTGGCCCAAGGACACGAAGGATGTAGTTGATCTCCCGAGAACCAAGGCTGCCAGATACAACACCAGAGGTAGTGCTACCAGCTCCACTTGTAGCTGCTGAGCGAACCACCTTGTAAAGAGAAGAAGAAACACTGCCGATAAGACCACTTTCTAAAAATACAATTGCATTCAAGGAAGAGTTACCAAGTATTAAAATACTATCCAAACTTTGCCTCAAGACAGTAGATGATAGCTTTAGATTTTTGAGAAAAGATGCACTTGGTCTTTTAAGTCCCACTCCTTCCTGATTATAAAAAAAGTTACAGTATTCAGCATATCCCAAAACTATCCATTATTACACCAAATGGCATGTGATCTTCATAGAAATTGGGAAATATATCTAGACCACTGATCATCCATATAAATTACAGCTCTCACATGTAAGTGCCAGCTCCTAGCCTTCCCAAATGCTGTTCCAATTTTAAGCCAGAATGGTTCAAACTCTAAAAATATGCAATACTGATATCTTGGGTGTTTAAGAACAAAATTAGACGTCTTCTTTATGTCTCAATCATCAGTCTCAGATAGCCACAGGAAATACCAAACTATTTACAGACCGTTTGCTCTGATACTACAGGGCTTACACATCATTACGCATTTCGTCTTCTCATAAAAGGGCTCACCAATCAATAGAAAATACAGGAAAAGAGTAAAGAAAATAACTCCACCGTATTTTCCATTATTTATTCCTTTGTCAACTGTTCACAAACTTCTTTCGGAATCTTAATGCTTTTCTTACCAAATCAGTCATGCTCTTTAGTTTAACATATTAACCCCTTTATCTTGCCTGTAAGGTTACAATAATAAACTCTCATTTTTTAAACACAAAGAAATGTAATTTCAACGTGCTATAATTATCCAGTCCTCTGATGGACATCTGATCTCATTTCTTGTTATTACAACCAATTCTACAGTGAACATTCTATATGTACCTCGGCATACTTGACTTTAACTATCAAATAAATTCTTAGCCATAGAATTTCTAGGTCAAAGGATATCTTAAACTGATAGTACCAAATTGCCCTCCAATGTGGCTGCACTAATTTCCACTCCTACCAAAAGTAAGAGTATGCCTGGTTGTCCACACCCAAATCTGCGATGGATATTATCAAGCATTTACATTTCGCCAACTTGATATGTTAAAACTGCCACTGATCTTCCTTTGCTCCCCACACCCCTAAATACAATTAAGCTTAGAAAGTTCTCTCATCCAACAAGAACCTGATTTTTTTTCCTAGCATTTTTTAAGTTGTATAAACTTTAAACAATTTGTTTTTAAGTCAGAATTCTATCTGTATATAGTTGTTCCTTCCCTCTTAGGCTTTCTCTTGCCCTTGGAATAATGTATATGCAGCTTTTAATAGCATTCTTTCTTTTGATTTTGCTCATATCAGATGAAATTTAAAAAGGCTGGTTAAAGAACTGAAGAATTTGAGATGTATACTCATACACATGTGGAAGTACAGAGTGGTACCCCTTTTCTGGCAAGTTAAAAAATATTTATACATTTTGACCCGATTTCTAGGAATCCCTAAGAAAAACAAAGCTAAATGCAACAAAGCTATGCACAAAAATGCATACTGCAGCACTACTTATAAATGTGGTAATCAGTGTCCTAAGAGAAAAAAATGGAAGTCCAGTAACATTCACATGACTGCTGAACAAAGAATGAGGAGGAGGAAATAAGACATTTGTCTTCCCTACTCTTCCACTTTCTTAATGTTGTTGTTAAAAATACTTTCATCTAATTGTCTTGTCATTTCTTCCACTGCTTTTTATGTTTCCTAAAATGAACATATATGCCTCAGTTTTCTTTTTTCTTTTTTTTTATGCCTCAGTTTTCTGATTGCACAATGGGTATCTGTAAGGAGCTTATTAAAATGTCTCGTATATCATAAGTATTCCCAAACCTTTACTACTTTTACAACCCCAAAATACAGTGTTTGGAAAATAGGCTCATAGGTGAACACAAGAGAAATACTCCCTATAATGTAATTAAGACACAAACTTGGCGGAAGATATCCCATTCCTCATTAACAGTTTTTGGTTTGAAAAACCTATATATATTGCCAGAGAGAACTTTATAGGTAAGATTTATTAACTATAGTAAATTTAAGGATAGAAAATGTTATGTTCTACTTTTTAAAAAATGTCATCCAATGGGACAATCTACCATACCTAAGCAAGCACCAGATCACATATTTGGTAAAATTTGCCAGACAAAGCACATAGTCTATGTATCTAACTATATATATACCTTATGAAGAACCAGAAATATATCTGTTCTGAGACCAAGGAGAACAAAAGTTTGATACAGAGCTAAAACAGCTTCTGCCACCACAAAGACTCACCTTTTCCATGGTATGACGGAGGGTGCAGGGGTCCTCAATGATGTGTCGTAAGAGAAGGGTGACCAGGGGAGTAAACCCATTGAAGCCTGAGCTCTGGGTCAAATTCAAGATCATGCGGGTACTCTTCAGCTCCGCAAACATCATGGCGTATTTGTGGTCTCGGGTGAGCCTCAGACAGAGGCGAAGGGTGGCATGCAAAGTGTCTGGGTCCACAGGGACTCCTAGCATGCTCACGCAGGCCCGGATCAAAACAGTCACCATATCCTCGGTCAGGCCTTGGATTAGGATCTCCCCAATTTTTGTTTCTTCCAGGCTTGTCTCCTTTTCAGTATTTGTACTTTCTAGGGCCAAAGGAGTATCTACAAATAAGAAAGTAAGAGTTCAGACAGTTTAACTTGACATTTCCTCCTCCATCTCTCCCTCAGAGCCAGGTCAAGCACCTGGGTCCTTATTAAGAGAAACATACAAAACACCAATTCCAAGACCAGATGAAAGGGCATATAAAAAGGACTGTTGATCTTTTAAGTCATCAAGCAATCTGATGCATAAGAAAATCACTCATGATGAAGCTGGCCAAAATTTAAGCCATAAAGACACGCTAAGCTTTATATAACTTATTCTGAAAGACTCAAGACTAAAAGTCCATACCATTGGCTTTATTTTCTTTACGTTTGATATCCATTTCTTTGCTTTCTTCCAGTGTCTTCTCTAGCTCCTGTCCGTTGCTATTTTTCGAGTTTTTATTCAGCCGTGGTACTCTCAGGAGAGTCAACATCACAGGGCGCCGGTTCCCGGTTTCTTCATTAACCTAGAATTTCAAGCAGACAAAGAATATATCTACAAAAAAAAAAAAACTGTAAGAGGGATTTTGGAACTCCCAGGCAAAATCCTGTAATAGGAAGGAACCCTGGCAATTTTCCCATCCCTATCATTTACAGAGAGAAAGCCTAAGGTCCCCAGAAGGAAAGTAGCATACATAAGGCCATATAACAACCTGGAAACTTTCCAACAGAGCAGATACCATCACTAACACTTAAAATCATTTCTGGATGGGACAGTATCAAACTGCCACAGACTGACTCATGGTCTTACTAATGACTTCAGGAAGACTCCATTCTCTGTAAATTACACCCAATTTAGTAGTGGTAATAGTGCTTCTTAGAACACGTGAGGACTGTTGGTTCAGGAAGAAGCAAGCCAAAAAGCACACCCAGTACCTTCCCCTCATTTCAGTAAAGTTTATGGCACTGAGTGAGCATGTACCTGCACCATTGTAGTGAACTGGACTGTGTATCTTCTTCGGCCTGCAGTGAAACGCACACTTGTCTCTCCAGATTTCCAGGCAGAATCAATTGTGCTGTTGTTGCTTGCACTGTAACTACACCAACGCCCAGAGCGGTCATCAAACCAGCGCCAGTTGTTGTTGTTGGACTGTAGATACTAAATATAAGAACACAAAATTTAACTGTATTTCCTACAAGGTTCACTGTTAGAAGAAATAGTAACTTCACCTGTTCACTGCTAAAGCTAACCCAGGAAAAAGAAGTAACACCCAACATTTAATGAAATTTTGAGAGACAAGAGAAATTTTTGTAGGCATTAACCCTCAAGTTCCTAAGCCCCTTCAGTGGCACAAAACCCTCTATACCTTTGTCTTGCAATTCTCAGCTTTCCTTTTGTTTCCAATTGTTTTTCTACAAATAGGAAACATTTTGGATGGGCAGGAGCAAAAATTTGTTTCTGAGAAGGCACTGAGATAAAGTTACATATGTAATTTTCATATAAAGATCCACGTGGCTTGGGGCACCTGGGTTGTTTAGTCAGTTAAGTGTCTGACTCTTGGTCTACTTAAGAGTCTCTCTCAGCCTCTCTCTCCTCCCTCCCTTAAAAAAATAATAAATAATAAATCAATCTTTTTTTTTTTAAAGGAGCATTTGACTTTTAAAGGAATTGCTGTATAAAAGCCACTCCCCCTTTCTCTGGAGATAGCACACTCCTTTAATATTTGTTTCCAGGGTAGTTTTGGGGCCCTTTTGCAAGTAGCCCCATAGAAAAATAATTCTAACTGACCATGCAGAAGAGAAATCTAGAAATACTCTGATTCCTCAAGAGATTTATGTCTTAATCAGGGAGCTTTCTCCTGATTCTTTACCACTCTCCCATATTCTCTCCTGGTCTATTCTTGCCTCGAGAAGCTAAGTAGTTTTACCAACCATGTATTATATACCTTAGTCATTTGGGCTCTTCTTTTAGAGGAGATGGCTGTCTTTTCATAGAAATCTATCAGGAGCAACACTGGGGTGATCCACCTAAAAAAGAAATGTTTTACTCTAGGAAAGCCAGAAACTTGCATAATATGGGAAAACTTACTTGATTTCATTAGGGACCTCAACTATTTTCAAACCACAGGAAGTACTCAAGATCTATCCTATACATGCTCTAGGAAAGTGCCTGATTCAGGCCCTACACTTTAGGGCCCAAGTGTAAGGGGAACAGAAGTGAAACCAGGTGAGATAAAAGTCACTCACTTTGGGGTCTGGACCTCCTTTTGCTCCTTTGCAGCCTGTAGGCAGGGCTGAACTACTTCCAAGAGTTTGATTAGGACATTGAGGATGCCACTTGATTCAACCACCCAGGCACAAGGTAGCTTCAACTCCTAATTGATCAAAGAAAAAACATAAATCCCAACTTCTACTCAGTATTAAGGATTAGCACAGTACAGGAAGAACATTAAGAGAACTGGATGAATTCAAATTCCACCTCCACCACCAACCAGCTGTGTGATCTGAGAGGAGTTACTTAAATTCTCTAGGCCTTCAGTGTCTAGACCCTCAGGGGTCACAGGAAATAATTATTTCTACCTCCAATGTTAATTGTGGTGATTAAATGAAGTGTGTGTGTACGTTCGCTCACTCTCTCGATCTAATGCCCAACATGGTGCCTGGTACATCAGCAGATACTTAATACAGAAGCTGTTATTAGCATCATTGATATCATTAAGGACTGTCATCTAGGTTACACAGTCTTAATTATGTTGAAGTTAATAAGCTTCTGTTACAGAGAACCTTTACGTTCTTTCCAGGAAGATGGAATAATTAAATGCAGCAATGATTAGTACAGTTGCCCTATAGGGCCTACACTACAGTAGTTCCTTTATAGGGGCTGCACTAGAAGAAACTTAAATGTCCAACAACAGGCCATTATTTAAGTAATGGGGACATCCAAAAGATGGAATGTATACATGGCTTGGGAAAACATTCTTAATATAATACTGAGAATACACGATACAAAAGTTTCTAAACAGTCTAACTGTTTAAATGCACAGGAAAAGGACTAGAAGAAAATATAAGACCAGTCCTTTGATTTTTAAAAGGGGATTCATAAGTGATTTCTCTCCATATTATGTTACTGGGGACCCCAACATTCAGTACTTTACAATCTTTCCCAGAAGTATCTGTTCACAAGTGCCATAGTAAGAATCACCACTTCCATCATAAAGGAAAGTCAAGACTATAGACACACAATATGACATATATTGGACTTAATCTCCTCAGCAGTTGTAAAGGATTTACTCAATTAAGTTCAGGCTTTACTATTAAACATGAGCTACAAATGAAGAGTCACTTGTTCAAGGTCAGTTGCCTCCTAATTCTTGTATTGGCTGGAAAAAGAACATATCCTGGCCAAACCACTCTCTTGCCTACAACAATCTGGTGACTGACCAGGTATGAGGAAGAATCAGATTTTTTCTGATGCCTTTTATCCAATTTCCACACCCGATCCCACTCTTCGGCTGCCAGTTAGGTTTCTTCAGAGAGGCCCAAATTATTCCATAACTATACTATGATGGTCATTCTAAAAACCTTTTAACTACCACTGCCCCAAATCCTCTATGACACAATTAATTAATACTTGTTCTGAGAAGCCTTTTCCTCATTATATCCAGAAGTGATGCATTAGCCCTCCTCCTGAACTCAGAGAAAATTTTTCGTTATTTATGTGGCACAAAACATTGCATTTTGTACTTAATTACATGTCTTACAGCCTATCAGAAACTGTGGGCTCATGAAATGCAGAGATCATGCCTTATATTTCCACCATTTTCAAGGTCTCAAATGGTACATGTGTTGTAATTCTTTAATGAATCACAGGAACCAAAAAAATCTAAATCTTACCTCAAAAAGCAGTGTTAAAAGCAAGATTCTAGTAGCCAAATTGGAGGCCTGGGGCAGGGTGGCCATCTGACTGATCCACTCTGACACAGTTTTTGTGTCACTTGTTGTCAGGGGAAGAGCAGCTTTGATCAATACATCAGCAGCTTCCCATACCTATAAAAGCAGAGAAGTGGCCAAGTCAGGTAACTGTAGACAGAGTATAATAAGGTTTGTCAAAACATTCTTTTTTTTTTTTTAAAGATTTTATTTATTTATTTATTTGACAGAGATCACAAGTAGGCAGAGAGGCAGGCAGAGAGAGAGGAGGAAGCAGGCTTCCCATTGAGCAGAGAGCCCGATGTGGGGCTCGATCCCAGGACCCTGGAATCATGACCTGAGCCGAAGGCAAAGGCTTTAACCCACTGAGCCACCCAGGCGCCCCTTGTCAAAACATTCTTAACCTTGTAAAATACTCCCTCTATCCCCAAAACATTTGCTGAAGGAGGGTGAGTAAATAGTAAGATATTTACTATATGGACTTAGTGTCTGTATCAAAAGATGTATGCTATGAAAGGAGCACCTCTAAAAGATGATTTTCTTAGGCTAGATTATAAGAAGCTAAGAAGCTAGTAAGTTAAAGGAAATTAATATTTAAAAAGTTTCTAGGGAGAATAAATTTCTAATACATAGTCAACACCACAAAGCTTCTACCAACTTATACTTCCACCAGTAATCTTTTACTACATCTGTCCCAGAATTATCATTAAGAACAAAAATAAACCAGAATATTAGAAATGCTGGTCTTGCTTTAGTTTGCATGTTAAATTTCTTATAAATCTGACATAATTGCTCTTTTCTAAGTTTTAGTTTTCTTAAAATTATTTCTGTAAGCTCTTTATATAAAGATAACTAAACCTGGGTCTTATGTAGAAAAAAAGGTTTATCCAGTTTGCCTTTTACTTTTGAGATATTTCCATACACTAAAGTTATGCTTCCATATATCACTTTGATTTTTTCCTCTGCTTCTTGACTTCAAAACATATGTAAAAAATTTCAATGATTTAAAAACATGAATTGTAGGGGCACCTGGGTGGCTCAGTCAGTTAAGCATCTGACTCTTGATTTGACTGAGCCCTGTGTCGGGCTCTGTGCTCAGTGTGGAGTCTGCTTGAGATTCTCTCTCCCCCCTTCTCCTTCTGCCTCTCCTCCTCATATACTTTTTCTCTCTAAATAAACAAAAAATCTTAAAAAAAAACCCATAAGTAGTAAAAAAAAAAAAAGTAGTAATGTATATAATTAGTGTATGTTAATTTCATGAGGAAAACAGTTTAAAAAAAATACAAATACCAGAAATACCAGGTCACAGCTATTCATTATGATGAGAACTTTTTTGTTGATGTGGTTATTACATACATAGGAGAGGGAAAATGAAACATTTATTCACTGTTAGTCCATGGGACCTAACTTGGCTCAAGAGTAAGAAACACTTGGGACATTTCAGATGAGTTTCAGAAGAGATGCCTAGAAAAAGAGAGCCCTGTTTCTTCCTTTCAAAGACATTTTTTATGAAGTAGCTTATTCACTTTTTGCAAGGAACATTCAAGAAAGAGCGAGATTACCAAATCTAAAGAATTCAGAGAGAGGGGAGCCTGGGTGGCTCAGTGGGTCAAGCCTCTGCCTTCAGCTCAGGTCATGATCTCAGGGTTCTGGGTTTGAGCCCCACATCGGGCTCTCTGCTCAGCGGGGAGCCTGCTTCCCTTCCCCTCTCTCTGCCTGCCTCTCTGCCTACTCTGTGAGCTCTGTCTGTCAAATAAATAAATAAAATCTTAAAAAATAGAATTCAAAGAGAATATATCTGTATTGGATTAAAACAAACCAAAACAAATTACATACAAAAAAAAGTTTCATTTAAAAAAAAATCAGAGTTTGATGATGGCAGAAAAACCACTTTACACACTTAAAAAAAAAACTTTTAGTGGGAGGTTGGGGGAGCCAGGTGGTGGGTATTATGGAGGGCACGAATTGCATGGAGCACTGGGGGTGTGGTGCAAAAACTATGAATTCTGTTACGCTGAAAAGAAAAAAAAAGCACAAAAAACACACACAAAAAAGTTTTAAACTATATTCAATTAAGCCAGCATGTACTACATCATTAGTTTTTCATATAGTGTTCAACGATTTATTAGTTGGATATAACACTCTCCTCTTCTGGCTCCTGGAGAACTTACCTGATTGACTACTTGCTTCAGAATCATGTCTCGATAGTCAGCTCCATTACGTTTTATTGCAGTCATGATCAGATCACAAACCCGGTACACTGTGTCCGGCAGCTCATCAAGAAGGTGAAAGCAACCTGGCAACATGGTATCTGTGAAAGTGTGGAGCTCATCTTGTTCCAATGGATCAGCATCCTGGAACTTCTCTAGACATTTAGCTTCTTCCTCTTCCTGCTTTTCCCGAGCCTTCCGTTCCTCCTCTTCCTTCCGACAAGCAACTTCCTGGAGGCAGGGAAGGAAGAATGATAGCATATGGGAGAGTTTAAGAAAAACAGGGAACACTCTAAGAATGCACTGCCCTACCATACTGAAGACCCACTACCTTCTCCTCAAGCAGGTGATACATTCTTCAGGGTGTGGTAATCATTCATGAGGGCAGCCTCAAAGGCTAAGGCAACACAGGAAAGCAGAGGACGAGGACGTTCCCAACCCTCAAAGTATTGCGAATTTATTTACAGCATCCTATATTGCAGCCTCCCACAAAATCATTTGGAGACATTGTCCTGCATTCTCTGCCAATATAGTAAACTAAAGTAACTGTGACCTAAGTATAGACAGCCAAAACTGGCCTAATGAACACTACCAAGTACATTCTGGGTCTCTTATTTGACAGTAAAAGTTAACATTTCATGGGCCTCACTTAAAGCTTCAGGTCAATACGGTGTATCAGTGATGGAGGTAAGTGTATCAGTGATGGCAAAGTTGGGATGAATGAATATCCCCATGTCCTTCTTTAGATATTAATTCCTCCAATTATCTTTCCATAAAAATACTAAGATTAATGTGTCAGACCCTTTTGGATGTCATGTTTCCTAGTTACCTCAGGTGACTCCGCTCTTTGATCCATTGGGATATCCTGTCCCAGAGACATGGCAATTGCTCTCATCATCTGGTCCTCTTCAGACATACTCAGATCCTACAGAGAACAACAGGAAATCCAGCAACAAAGCACATACCAACTTACAGGGAATCAGACATCCTGTGCTCAAGTTTTAGAGGAGGAGGTGCTCCATATGTTGCTCTGTAACAGTCAAACCCAACTCGGCTTATCTGGTCATTATAGTCACAGAGAGGGAAAATCACAATGAAGTTAAGCATAGGAAGGGGGTTTCAATGTGACCACTTATTCTGCAGCTCAGAAAAGGGAGTTTCTTCTATTGCTTTCTGACTGGGTAATTTAACAGTTCTTCTACAAAAAAAAAAAGTCCAGTAATTTGCATGGCTGGGAGATAGGAAGCTTCTGCTCTGATTACATTCTAGAACCAAGAGTTATCACAAAATGAAAATATTGGCATGCAGAAGTCTGAAAATGAAAAGTAGTTTTCGAAGGGAAGGTCAATGATGGAAGTACAACATAAGAAAAAACGTATCAGCAGCCAAACCAATGCCTACAAAATTAGAGTCCCCAAGCCAACTTACCCGAACGACTCCTCCCATGATTGGGGGAGGGTGGGTTAGAAGGTACTCTGTGGCCTGCTCCATGGTGCTGGTGTTCAACAGGGCCTCCATGGCATGTTCCCTTGTGAAGCCCATGTCCATGAGCTACAAAAAGAATGCAGGATCTCAGAAATGGCAGTAAAAGAGAAATCCAAATGCATTTTAAGAAGGCAGAAACCAGTCCCTGGCTGGTTCAGTTGGTTAAGCGGACTGCCTTCAGCTCCGGTCACGGTCCTGGAGTCCCAGGATTGAGTCCTGCATCGGTCTCCCAGCTCCATGGGGAGTCTGCTTATCCCTCTGACCTTCTCCCCTCTCACGCTCTCTCAAATAAACAAACAAAATCTTAAAAAAAAAAGGCAGAAACCCTTTCAAGATGGAAAGAAGTTTTTCTAACTTCATATGAACTGAGAACTAAGCTCAAACAGTTAGGTAAACGAACAATCCTTCCCATTTGGTGCTTCCACAGTATTCAAACATTAGAGCTATACAATGGGGCAAGAAGGCAAGGTGATTTTCAATTCTGTCCTTCAAGAAAATGGAGCTAGATGGTTATTATAATTAATAGGATCACCGTAATGCAAAGACTGAGATTTACACATAGAAGCAAAAATTGGGCCCCATTTTTCTGGAAAACAAACTGGAAACAGAACAAGAGCCTGAGAAACTGATCTAAGAATTTTATTACTAGGAAATAATCATGAGCTGCACAGAAAGATCTGTACAAAAAGAAACTATACATGACAGTTTTACAAAATCAAATAAGAAAACTAACATCCAGTAATAAAATAACAAATTAAAAAATATTTTCTTAATGATAGCACAATTCTATACTATATGTTAATTATGTAAAAATTAGGCATAAAACTAAGTGATGAAAAACTATCTTGTGTGTTGTTATAAATGACTTTAAAAATATTTTGTTGTATTTCCAAATTTTCTTAAAGGGACCATTTATTGGTTATAATAAAAATGTGGCATGTATATGTAGAAAACATATTTGAAGACTACCCTAGATATAAAAAGAACATACATACACACACATAAATTCCCAGGTTAAATGCTCTGTGAGACTGAAAGGTCAGGATCATAAGTGCCTTCCTCACCTCCGCTTCTAGATTCTGATTTTCAAAATGTGGTTTATGTATTTATTTGAAAAAAACTAGTAAGTTCTGTAGGTAGAGAGCTCTTGTTGGAGATACCCTTAATCCTTTCCTCTATAGAGAAATCAGAAAGTAGCTGAGGACAGTTCGCTTCCAAAGAACAAGACAGCCACAGCCTACAGAGTGGCTACTATACTATACTACTATAAAAGAGTTTTAATACTAAACAACATGCTTGCGAGGACACAAATCTTACACTGGTTAGGAGCACTGAAACCCTTAGCTTTTCAGGAGAAAAAAGAAAGGCTAAGAGGGAACAAATTTAAAGCTATCTCCTGGCTAAGAGGACCAAGTACTTTGTGGCACGTAAATTAGAAAACCCACAACCTACTTAGTGGCATGTGAACTTAGAATATACTTGTGGGTTTGTGGGTTTTCTATTGGCAGCAAAGGCTTGGCCCTGGAGTGGGAACCTAGGACCCTACCTGTTGCAGTTGCTGCTGGTTGACTTGAGGTTCCCGGCGGGAGCCACCTTCCTCTTGCCCTGTGTCCTCTTCTCCTCGAGATCCCTCCTTCTCTTTGCTCAGTCTCTCACGAATCACAGGTTCTCCTCGGAGAATGTGGCATAGGATGGCCAACATGGACTCAGCCATTCGCCCGCCATATACCTTAAGGGGTTTCCGGTTCCACAGGTTCTTGATGCAAGTAAAGGCTGCCTAGAAGTCATTTGAAAAGCTGTGTGAAGATCATTTTGTCTCAATGCAAAGCCACTGGAGGAATAAATCTAAGACTTATGGGACAGTCTTTCCATGAAAGGTCAGTGCCAATAATAAAACCCTAGGTCAGTGCTGTGAAGGGCTAAAGAAGCACAGAGAAGGGGAATTTTAATCCAACCTGAAGTACCAATCTCAAGTTTAGAGTTCAAATATTTACACTATAGGAAATTCTCCATTGGTCTCTATCCCTTTCTGTAAGGCAGCCCTATCTGGGAGTAGGATCCAATGGTTCTCCAAGAATCAAGTTATTTCATTAAGGAGGACAAAAAAGGAGAGCTACCTAGTCAGCATGAGAAATCCCTCTTGGTTTCAGAATGCTCAATACTCACTTTCTGAGTTACCACAAGGAAGCGGAGGGCACTGAATTGTGGGAAGTTCTGGACACCTCCAGGCAATTTGGCAGGCAGTGAGTGTGGAGATTCAAGCACCGTGGTGGGATTCACCATCTTCTCCACTAGCATTAGCCAGGCATCTAGGAATTCTCCTGTGCCATCAGGTAAATCTGAATGTTCTAATCCCTCAGCAACAGGAACTTTGCCTCCCATTGATAGGGCCCAATTGAAAGTTCTAAAATTCAAATAACAGAGAATATGGAGATAAAATATTAGTACTTTAGATGGGGGGGCATTCAGAAGGTTCCCAGTATCTATACTGCCACTACATATCTCTCCTCTTGCAGTTACAGCTGCTAATCTGTCCAACATTTATTAG
Organism: Mellivora capensis; assembly: GCA_004024625.1. Lineage (NCBI taxonomy): Eukaryota > Metazoa > Chordata > Mammalia > Carnivora > Mustelidae > Mellivora > Mellivora capensis. The sequence goes on from PISX010001062.1 coordinate 81,177, forward strand.
CTTTATCTTTTTTGAGGGGAGGATTTATTCCAGATTTATTGGGGTATTACTGACATATAAGTTTAATGTATACAATGTGATGATTTGATACACATATAGAATGCAAAATGATTACCACTTTTAGCTTTATTTTTTAAAGCCAAAATGAATAAACAAAAAAACCCAAAGTAGTTGTTACCAGAGGGGAGCATAGGGGATAGGGGGATGGTTGAAATAGGTAAAGGGATTAAGAGGTACAAACTTAGTTATAAAATAAACAAGTCATAGAAATGAAAAGTATAGCACAGGGAAGAGATAATAATACTGTAGTAACTTTATATGGTAAAAGATGTAACTACACTTATTGTGATGAGCACTGCATAATGTACAAAATTGTCAAATCACAATGTTGTACACCCACAACAAGTATAACACTGTATGTCAACTATACTTCAATGAAACAAGTGAAACTTTGCTTAGAATCTTTAGACCAAGAGAAGCAGAAAAATTATCAATCGGAGAAACAATAGAAAAGGGTAAATCTATTAGAAAAGCATGTACACCTGGCACTAAAAACCAGATGAAGAAAAGCAGAGACTCTTACAAACATCTCTAGGAAAGGCTGAATCCCACCCTCCAAGGAAGACTGAGACAAATATGGCTAGTTCCCAGAATGTGAAAGGTTACAACTAATGGCTATCTTTATTGTATCCTGTGGTCACAGGACAGGTGATTTAGAAAGTGGTGTGCTGCTAAGGCACAAAGAAAGACCAAACTCTGAGAAATGCTTCTCTGTGAAGCAACTTGATTCTTACTCAAAAAGAGCATTGTGGCCTCCAGAGCAGAGAAATTTCTGCAGCATGAGGTGGTAGGGATACTTCCTCTCATCGAACAGCATTGGGGATGTAAAACCAACTGAACAGATGAAGAATGTCAGCCTGAAAGGGGGAAAAAGCAAAATTTTAGCTTTCTCTGAGGCAGTCACAGAAGCGGTGGGAAATTCATGTAGCCTAGAGTAAAATTTAACATTGTACTGAAGTGACTGAGAGACTGACTGGAATTCAGGTGGGTGGCTGGCTAGTCTGGTTATTAAAACTTCTAAGGCAAAAAAGGTAACAGTCCTCACCTACTAAAAAATACAAGGTTACTGAAATACACTTTGATCATAAATGCTTTAAAAATCTCTATATTCTAGACTAAATAGAACCAATATAAGTACATTAAACTGTATGTGGGCTACACATCTAGAGTTAACAGGGAACCTTTCAAGTCCTCTAGTTCAGTGGCTCACTCTCCATTTAAGTACAAAAGGAACCAATTAGATTCTGTATCTCAAGCAGAACTCACCTGAATCGAGGAGTAGGTGTATATGGCGGAGGCTGCCAAGATAAGCCCTTTGTGAGGAGCTTAGTGAGGGCTGAGGCTGTGGATCGAGCAGCAGGTGTCGGTGCTGTGGTGGTGCTGGCAGCATGATGGCTCCTTCTCTGGCGGACAGGAGACCCCACACAAAGTTTAACAAGGAGTCCAAATAGTTCAGCGAGCGCTCGGCCTAATCTGGAGGATGCTGGAAACCAAAAGTCAGAATAAGGCATGAGAGTATGCTCAGAATGGTTTCATTATAACTAACCAACAACACCTGGGAAACACTTGAGACTCATTTCTACATTTAATAATCCAAAAAGGAAGTTCCACAGAGAATAAATGCCACTTTTAAAAGCAGGAGACAGAGAAGTATATTGGAACTCGATACATAACAAATGTGAAAGACAAGATAAACACACTGTTTAAAGAGGTACAGAGTTAAAATCACCTTTGCAGGAAAAGCAACAGATCAATATGAACCAGTTAAGCAAATGATACATCTACTGGGTTACAGAATCACTTAAAATGCACACAATACTTTAAAAATAGCAAAACTGTTAACAGAATTATCATATATATCGTTTGATCACAACATTAAATATATGATCCCCAAAGGAAAAAGATCGCTAGGAAAAGCATAAAAATTTTATAAGTGGCTTTCTTAATATTAATTAATTTATAGAGAGACTGTGTGCACGCATGAGTGGGAAGGGGCAGAAAGAAATAGAGAAGCCTGGTGGGGAGCCTGATGTAGGGATTACTCTTACAATTCGAGCTGAAATCAAGAGTCAGAGCCTCAACCAACTGAGCCACCCAGGTGCCCCACCAAAGGCCATTTTCTGCTTGCTTTGGGGCAGAGCTCCAGATTCCCAGGAGTTAGGTCTTCACCTTCCTCTACATTAAGGTGTCAGAAAGTGACAAATATTAAGGAACATACAAAACACGCTCTCCAAACACTGATATTACATTAAAGGGCAAAAGAAGACAAGGACAGATCAGTGAATATCCTTAATGCAGTCTTATATCATGTTAATGTCTCCAAAGAGCTGCCAAAATGACATTATTAAAACATGGATCAGCCATGTCATTTGCCAGCTATATTTAATGAATAGAGAGGGGAAAAGAACACTGGGTGTAGTAGCCAAACAGGTAACAGGAAAGCAGGAGAGTTTAATACCACAGAAACCAAGAAGAGTATTTTGAGGTGATGGGCCGACTATCATGCTGCAGACAAGTTAAAAGGGGACTGAAGAGTATCCAATGGACGTAGCAACAGGTCACTGGTGAGTCATTTCAGTGGAATGGTAAGAGCAGGAATCATTTGCAGTAGTTGAAGAATGAGTAGCAAGGAAGGAATTTTAAAACATGACTTTCAGGAAGTAAGTCTCTTATCCCTGTATCCCTAGCAGTTAGTACAGAGCCTATCATATAGATACCACCTGAAAATGAGCCACCAAGGTTTACAAGTTCCTTAAAGGAAACAACAGAGCCATACCAACTCAATTTGTCTAAAACTGGTTAAGGCTCTGAAAGCCAGAAAAGGGAGTAGAATGAGGAAAATCACTCACCTGACAATAAAGGCTTGATTTGCTTGATTCTGGCAGCCATAGCAGGTGTGATTTTAGATTTGCCTTTAGAGTCTGAAGCAGTAGGTTCATCTGTCTCCATGGGAGCCAGTGTGTCACCATCAAGCCCAATGCCTTCTAATAAGCCCTGGGTCGAAGCATCCATACTTGCAGCTGTTCCATCCTGCTCACCATCTGTAGACATAAGAGGCGAGCAATAAGACCATGTTGAGTCATCATTTACCTGGTTCCTTGTCCCGAACAGTCATAAGAAAGAGCTACATATGGTGTTTGTTACTCTTTAAATGTCCCTAACTTCCTAAATCTGAAACGGAAAAATCAAACCAAAATGTAACTACTGATATGCGCTCCTCTCCTTTGAGACCTTCTAGGTAGCCAATACTAACATCTTCCAGCAAGAGCATATGAACTGTTTTAACCCAGGGCTACCTTGCAAAACTGTAGGCACTGTATGACATAGGGAGCACCATTCACATAGCCTACAGTGTGTGTGGTGTACCCTGCCCCCCCCCAATGCTGTCAAGGTGAATACCCTGTTAATATTTTATGGCTTGTCAATAATAAACTCAAATTAAACATCACAGACGGCCACTGGAGAAATATATTTTATGACATTTAAGATTTCTGTATATGAACATGAGATACATCTATTTTTTTGGTGGACATATGCATGCTTTTATATCTAATAATCAGATTAGACAAACCTTTAATAAAACACACCACCAAGTTGTCTTTGTAATATTCTAAAAAAAACCCTATGTGGAAATGGAGTCATCTTTGTTAAATTAAATGTGTAAAAGAAATTGCTAGAAAAAATATATCCAGATTGTTAGGTGAAGCAATTCTTTGACACCGATCTAATTTTGTTCATATTTCTTAGTAAATTATTTCTTTCCTTGATTCAAATTTGTTGCATTTTTACTAAATCTGAGGTTCTAATTTTTGGTTTGGTCCATTTTCTCCAAATTTACATGGGCCAAAGGTTTGTGTTTATTTTACTGATTCTTTCTCCTCTCCCATAATAACCAGCTGTTATAGAAATCCTTTCTCTGTTCCTTAAAAGTATTTCCCCTATGTTTAATAACCTAAGTACAATTTTTAAGCATATCCTATCAGTTTTTATACATAGAATTGTCTTGTTTCCTTAATAGTTTATTAAATTTATTTCTTCCCTGATATAGAATATAAGGGAAAAACTTTCTAGAAAAGTTTTTATTAATTTTAGGTTTGTTGTATTAGAGTCTGAAAATTGTGTATAGTTTCTGCTTACTGCAATTTCTGACTTTACTGTGATATAACATAAAAGCCATTTTCTAAAATAACACTTGTGTACAGGGGTGCCTTGCTGGCTCAGCTGGAAGAGCACGTGTTTGTTGAGTTTGAGCCCATGCTGGGAGTAGAAATTACCTAATATACGTGCTGCCGAAGTGAGCACTGGGGGTAGAAATTACTTAAATAAAAAAATACCCACTGTACAAAGAGGAGCTTGGGAAGATGGCAGAGTAGGAGGACCCTGAGCTCACCCCCGTCCTACATTTACAACTAGATAGCATCCACATCCAAGTCATTAAACTGAAGAGCAATCTGAAGGCTGGCAGAACAAACTCCACAACTAAATATAGGGAAGCAGCTGCATCTGAAAGTTTAGGAAGGTCAGAAAGGCAGAGGGAGGCTGCCCACTGAAGGGAGGGAGCTGGGTGCACAGCAAGGACAGAGAAATGGGCACTCGCACCAGGAAGCTCACATGGGGAGAGTAATCCCCATTACGTCTGGCTTTAAAAACCAGAGTGGCTGAATTCTGGGAGTTTATAAAACCACTGGGACTTGGGAGTCTGGAGCTTTAAAAGTTGGAGGACTCAACAATGGGCCAACTATCACTGGGTCATCACCCTTAAGGAGACAGCAGTCTTTATCAAGTAATAACATAAAAACGACAGTTTACATCATGCTGAGGGCACCCGGGAGACAGATCTGTTCATACTGATTTAGGAGCATGTTGGAGGATTTCTCTGAAAAGGAGAGAGCTGGTGGGAGCCATTCCCCACCCCCATCCCCAGCACTAACACAGACCAACCTGCAGGAAGCAAGGCTATACAGACAACTGCTACCTAACTTGCTAGCAGTGCACCACAGCCAAGAGGTGTCCTGAGCACTCACCTAGTCAGGAAAAATTCTGTTAAATTTGCACATACCCCACCTAGGCATCTCCCTAGCCACTTCGTGCTTTGAGGAACCTGGCATAGAACTAGTGGTCTAGTGCACAATTTCCTAACAGTGCCTTTCAGCTTTCAAGTTCACTAGTGGACACACCCCTTCAAGAGCCAGCCTGCCTAGGTCCCACTAACACCACAGAGACCAAGTATAGCTCACAAAAGCCTGAGAGTGTCAGTGCAAATGGCTGCATGAACAGGAAAGTAACTTAGACAAAACCCCAAGACATGAGCACCACATACAGGATAATCTCCTAAAGTACCATGTTCTGGTGAACAGAGCACACTGCAGTCCAGGGCATTCTAGGACTGCTTCTTCATAAAGTCACTACTTTTAAGAGCAGAAGACACAGCTGACTTTCTTAACACAGAGAGGCAGACAAAATAGAGAGAAATTTATCCCAAACGAAAGCCACATAAATGAAAGCCACATAAAGCCACAACCAAAAATCTAAGTGAAAAAAAAAATCTAAGTGAAATGGCTATAAGTAACATGCCCGATAGAGAATTTAAGGCAAGGATACTCACTGGACTCGAGAAAAGAGTGGAAGGCATGAGTAAGACCCCTGACACAGAGGTAAGAAACAACATAGGAGACATAAAGTGTTCAATAAATGCGGTAAGAAACATGCTTGATGGAACAAACAACAGTATGGAAGAAGCAGAGGAACAAACTAGTGTCCTAGAAGACAAGAGCAATGGAAAGTAATCAAGCTGAAGAAAAAAAAAACCAGAAAAAGACATAGGCAATATGAAAATAGATTTAGGGAACTCAGCAAGGCCATCAAACATAACATCTATACTACAGGAGGCCCAGAAGAAGAGAGAGAGGGGGGGGGGGGCAGAAAATTTATTTGAAGTAATAGCTAGAAACTTCCTTAATGTGGGGAAGGAAAGTCATCAAGATCCAGAAGGCACAGAGAACCCCCAACAAAATCAATAAAAGCAGATCAACATCAAGACATACTGTAATTAAAATTGCAGAATATGATAAAAGAAAAAATTTTAGAAGCAGCAAGACAAAAGTCATTAACTTACAAGGGAAAACCCAGAGGGCAAGCAGATTTTTCAGCAGAAACTTGGCAAGCCAGAAGAAAGTGGCATGATATATTCAAAGTGCTGAATGGGAAAAATCTGCAGCAGGAATACTCTATCCAGACAGGCTAACATTCAGTTTGAAGAAGAGACGAATAGTTTCCTAAACAAAAACTAAAGGAGTTCATGATCCCTAAACCAGCCCCCTGAAATATTAAAGAGGACTCTATGAGTGGAAAGACCAAAAGTGACAGTATCAAGGAACTCGCCAAAAAAGGATATAAAATATAGTAACACATACCTAAAATGTGGAGAGAAGTGAAGAATGCGTTCAAACTTAACCATCAACTTAATATAAACTGCTATATAAAAAAGATATTATATACAAATAGAATGGTAACCATATATCAAAAACCACTAGTAAATATGCAAAGAATAAAGAGAAAGAAATCCAAATATATCACTAAAGAAAATCAGCAAACCACGAAAGAAAAGAAAGAGACAAGAAAGGATCAGAGAAAATCTCCAGAATCAACCACAAAACAAAATAGCAATACCTACCTCCTACTTACCTACCTATCTATAATTAAACATTAACTGTAAATGGACTAAACACTCCAATCAAAAGTTAGGGTGACAGAATGGATAAAATAGGAAGACCCATCTATATGCTGCCTATGAGACTCACTTTAGACCTAAAGACAACTGCAAATGGAACATGAGGGGATGGAGAAATATTTATCATGCAAATGGCTATTAAAGGAAAGCTGGAGTAGCAATACTTATATTGGACAAAATAGACTTTAAAGCAAAGACTGTAACAAAAGACAAACACAGACACTATATGGTAATAAAGGGGACAATTCAACAAGAAACTTTAACAATTGTAAATATTTATGATATACCCACGTAAGAGCACCCAAATACCCAGATAATTACAAAAATAAGGAACTGATTGATCAATGGTAATATAATAATAGTAGGGGACTTTAACACCCCACTTACATCAACAGTTCAACTAAACAGAAAATCAGCAAGGAAACAATGGCTTTGAATGAAACACTGAATCAGATGGATTTAATGGACAGATTCTGAACATTCCATCCTAAAACGAAACAGAATACACATTCTTTTCAATTACATATGGAACAGTTTATAGATCACATATTAGTCCAGAAAACTAGCCTGAAAAAATTCAAGAAGACTGAAGTCATACCATGTATATCTTTTCAGACCACAATGCTATTGACACTAGATGTCAACCACAGGATAAAATCTGGAAAGATCACAAATACATGGAGGTTAAAGAACATGCTACTCAACAATGAATAAGTCAACCAGGAAATCAAAGAAATAAAAAAGTACATGGGAACAAATGACAACACAATGGTCCAAAATCTTTGGGATGCAGCAAAAACAATTCTAAGAGGGAAGTATATAACAATATGAGCCTACCTCAAAAGCAAGAAAAGTCTCAAACAACCTAACCTCACACCAAAAAGAGCTAGAAAAAGAACAAACAAGACCTAAAACCAGCAGAAGGAAGGAACTAATAAAGATTAGAGTAGAAATTAATGATAAAGAACTAAAACAACAGTTCAATGATACCATGAGTCAGTTCTTTAATCCTCTCAGACTTGTTAAAAAAAGACTCAAATAAAATCACAAATAAGAGAAGAGAAATAAAACCAAGAAATACAAAAAATCACGAGAATGGGGACGCCTGGGTGGCTCAGTTGGTTGGACGACTGCCTTCGGCTCAGGTCATCCCGGAGTTCCTGGATCGAGTCCCGCATCGGGCTCCCAGCTCCATGGGGAGTCTGCTTCTCCCTCTGACCTTCTCACTCATGCTCTCTCTGTCTCTCTCTCAAATAAATAAATAAATAAAAATCTTAAAAAAAAATCACGAGAATGTTATGAAAAACTATATGCCAACAAACTGGACAACCCAGAAGTAGTGATGAATTCCTAGAAACATATGAACTACCAAAACTGAAACAGAAGGAAACAGAAAATTTCTGATCACCAGCAAAGAAACTGAGTAAAGTAATAAAAAAACTCCCAACAAACAGAAGTCCAGGACTGGATGGTTCACAGTTGAATTCTACTAAAATTTTAAAGAGTTAATACCTATTCTCCTTAAACTATTCTAAGATATAGAAAAAAGGGAAAACTTCCCAATTCATTCTATGAGGACAGCATTACCCTGATTCCAAACCAGACAAAAACTCCACTAAAAAAAGAGAACTACAGGCCAAAATCCTTGATGAATAGAGATGCAAAAATTCTCAATAAAATACTAGCAATCCAATTCAACAATACATTAAAAAAATCATTTGCCAGGATCAAATGGGATTTACTCCTGGGCTGCAAGGGTGGTTCAACATTCACAAATTCAGTCAGTGTGATACATCAGATTAATAAGAGAAGGTAAGAGCATATGATCATTTTAATAGATGAAGAAAAAGCACTTGACAAGTACAATATCCATTCATGATAACCCTCAAGGGGCACCTGTGTGGCTCAGTTGTTTAACTGTCCAACTCTTGATTTCATCTCAGGAAATGAATTCAGGTCCTGGGAACAAGCCCTAAATTGGGCTCCATGCTGGGGGAAGGGAGGTATGCTTGAAGTTCTCTCCCTTTGCCCCACCCTGCAGCTCATGTGCTCTCAAAATAAATAAATATATCATTAAAAAAAAACCCTCAACAAAGTAGACTTAGAGGGAACATACCTAAAGATCATAAAGGCCATACCATATATGAGAAACAGAGCTAACATCATCCTTAATGGGGAAAAACTAAGGACTTTTCCTCCCCCTAAGGTGAGGAAGACGAGGATGTCTACTCTCACAACTTTTATTCATCATAATACTCTAAGTCCTAGCCACAGCAATCAGACAACAAAAAGAAATAAAAGGGCATCCAAATCAGTAAGGAAGAAGTAAAACTTTTACTATTTGCAGATGACATAATACTTATACAGAAAACCCTATAGACTCCACTAAAAAATGCTCGAACTGATGTATGTATCAGTAAAGTTACAGGATACAAAATCAATGCACAGAAATCTGTTGCATTTCTATATACCAATAATGAAGCAGGAGAAAGAGAAATTAGGAAAAAAAATCCCATTTACAACTACACCAGAAATAACATACCTAGGAATAAACCTAACCGAAGGGGTGAGGGACCTGTACTCTCAAACCTATAAAAACACTGACGAAAGAAATTCAAGATGACACAAAGAAATGGAAAGACAGTCCATGCTCACAGACTGAAGAACAAATAACGTTGAAGTGTCTACACTACCCATAGCAGTCTACACATTTAACGCAATCCCTATCAAAACACCAACAGCATTTTTTTACAGAACCAGAACAAACAATCGTTAACATTTGTATGGAAACACAAAAAACCCTGAAGAGCCAAAGCAATCTTGAAAAAGAGAAAGCTGGAGGCATCACAATTCCAGATTTCAAGTTATGTTACAAAACTGCGGTAATCAAAAAAGTATGGCAGTGGAACAAAAATCAGACACATAGATCAGTGGGACAGAGAAAGTCCTGAATTAGACACACAACTATATGGTCAATTAATCTTCGACAAAGCAGGAAAGAATATCCAATGGGAAAAAGACTGTCTCTTCAACAAATGCTAATGGGAAAACTAGACAGCAACATGAAGAATGAACCTGGACCATTTTCTTACACCACACACAAAAATAAACTCAAAATGGATTAAAGACCTAAATGGGAAACCCGAGTATATACAAATCCTAGAACAGAACACAGGCAGTAACCTCTATGCAATCAGCCAGAACAACTTTTTTTCTAGACAGATCTCTGAAGGCAAGGGAAACAAAATAAAAATTAAACTATTGGGACTATATCAAAATAAAAAGCTTCTGCACAGTGAAGGAAATAATCAACAGAATTGAAAGGCAACCTACAGAACGGGTAAATACCTTTGCAAATGACATGTCTGATAAAGGGTTAATATCCAAAAAAAAGACAACACCCCAAAAACACATAATCCAACTATAAAATGGGCAGAAGACACTTCTCCAAAGAAGATACACAGATGGCCATAAGATACAAGCAAAGATGTTTATCTTTATTTACCATCAAAGAAATGCAAATCAAAACAAATATACAAATAATAAACAAATGGTGTTGTTGAGGATGTGCAGAAAAAGGAACACTCAAGCATTGTTGGTGGGAACACAAACTGGTGCAGCCAACTGTGGGGAACAGTATGGAGGTTCCTCAGAAAGTTAAAAAAAAAAAAGATAAGATCCAGTAACTGCATTAGTAGGTATTTACCCAAAGAATACAAAAACACTAATTCAAAAGGATACATGTACCCCTATGTTTATAGCACCATTATTTACAACAGCCAATATATGGACTGATAAATGGATAAAGAAGTGGTAGCATATACATACAATGGAATATCATTCAACCATTAAAAAGAACGAAATGTCATTTTCAAGGACATGGATAGACCTAGAGAGTATAATGCTATGCAAAGTAAGTCAGAGAAAGACAAACACCATGTGATTTTATTCCTATGTGGAATTTAAGAAACAGAACAAACAAGCAAAGGGGGAAAAAGGGAGAGTGACAAACTAAGAAACAAATTCTTAATTATACAGAACAAACTATTTTTACCAGAGGAAAGGGGGTCAGGGATATGTTATATATATAAGTAATTGAGATTAAGGAGTGTACTTGTCCTTATGAATACTGGATGATGTATGGAACTGCTGAATCACTTTATTATTCAACTGAAACTAATGTAACACTGTATGTTAACTAACTGGAATTTTTAAAAAAAAACCTTAAAAAAGGGACGCCTGGGTGGCTCAGTTGGTTAAGCAGCTGCCTTCGGGTCAGGTCATGATCCCAGGGTCCTGGGATTGAGTCCCACATCGGGCTCCTTGCTCAGCAGGGAGCCTGCTTCTCCCTCTGCCTGCCACTCTGTCTGCCTGTGCTCGCTCCCTCCCTCTCCCTCTGACAAATAAATAAATTAAAAAAAAACAACAAAAAACCCCTTAAAAAATATAAAAACGAAAGAAAATAAAAAGAAAAATCCAGAAAAATATATTAAATATGTAATCAGAAAAAGTAGCACTGTCCAACAGAAATATGTGAGCCACATATATAATTTTAAACTTTCTGGTACCCACATTAAAAAGTGAAAACATAATTTTTAACATACTGCTTAACACAATATAGTTGAATTTTTATTTCAAGACATAGTCATATATAAAAATCACTGTTTTTACATTTTTATACTCATGATTTTTAAAAAAAACAAGAATCTATGAAATATACTTAGAGTACATTTCAATTCAGACGTTAAATTTTCATAAAAACTGACCTACATTTATTTCATACAATTTAGTTGGAGAAAAAAATACATTCACAGACCAAAGTTGTTCTAAACATTCTTAAAAGCCTTCTAACAACTGTACAGAATAGTAGTAGTTATATTTATATAAAAATTAAGAATTTAGGGACGCCTGGGTGGCTCAGTTGGTTAAGCGGCTGCCTTCGGCTCAGGTCATGATCCCAGCGTCCTGGGATCGAGTCCCACATCGGGCTCCTTGCTCGGCAGGGAGCCTGCTTCTCCCTCTGCCTTTGCCTGCCACTCTGTCTGCCTGTGCTCACTTGCTCGCTCTCCCTCTCTCTCTGACAAATAAATAAATTAAAAAAAATTAAAAAAAATTAAGAATTTAGTTTTTTTCCATCCAATCTATCACCCTCCTCTTAACTATATCTTTAACAACCCTATTTCCAAATAAAGTCACATTTTGAGGTGCTGGGGGAGGGAGGTTAGTGCTTCAACACAGTATTGTTTTGTGTGGTGGGGAGACAGACATACAAATCAACCCATTATATCCTTCGAAGAGGAAATAAACAACAACAAAAAAGCACCTGGGAAGACAGAAAAGGAAAGGAGGAGGAGGGAGGGAGAGCAAAAGAAGAAGAAAAAAAAATCCAATTTTTTGGTTATACTGGCCACATTACAAGTGTTCAACAGTCCACATGTGGCTAGTGGCTACCATATTGAACAGCGTGGTTCTAAAGTGTTCCACAGCCACTTAAAACAATCATTTGCCATTTTTATTTTTATTTTTTGTTAAAGATTTTATTTATTTATTTGACAGACAGAGATCACAAGTAGGCAAGAGAGGCAGGCAGGGAGAGAGAGGAGGAAGCAGGCTCTTCGCGGAGCAGAGAGCCCGATGTGGGGCTCGATCCCAGGACCCTAGGATCATGACCTGAGCCGAAAGCAGAGGCTTTAACCCACTGAGCCACTCAGGCGTCCCTCATTTGCCATTTTTAACAGTGAAATTAAACTTCTGAAAAATAAGCATACAAAAATCAGGGTCCCGCCGTAACTTTCAATACAGTAATTTCTAGGATTTAATTTTTCATTTGCATAAAACTATATAAAAATATACTCATATTTCAAAACAGTACATTAGAAAACAATAGGGAATGGTTAATTCACAGACCCTTTACATGGCACTTAATGTTAAGTAAAAAGAGATCTATAAAATATTATCTCTAAGATAATCACAACTATGCTAATAAAATGTATCCCTAGGGGAAAAGATTAGGTATATAGTTCTAAAATACTGTTTATTTGTGGTACAAATGTTAAGTGATTCTTTTTACTGCAACTTGTAATTTTTACCATTGTATATACACATTTTACAGAGAAATTGAATGAAAATAATTTAATTTTAGAATAAAAATGAAAGGAAAAAATTGAGGACTAAAAACAATATAGCTAACTTAGTTTCACAATAGACCTATAAAGACATAGAGACAAAACTAAGAGAATTAATGACTAAGATTTTAGTTTCTTGGAGTTACCTGATCTTTTTCCGCCCTGGGTCGTACCTGCCTTCTCATCCTTTGGAACCAGTTTCTGCATGTCTGCCTGGCCAAATTCACACCCAGATGGTAAGCTGCAATAAGACAAACCATGAGTAAAAAGAACCCTGATAGCTCATTTCTTAAGTTCTGCTTGGTCCCTCATCTGCTTGGCTGATAGGTAAGTGAACCTAACAACATGTACAATGACCAAATTCCTGAGGTAGTACTCAACAAGATTTCCAACCCAACTTTAGATTTGGCTAACAAATTTTATATACCTATCATGCTGACACAGAATAATTAGGACATAACATCAAAGACGCAGAAAATAACCCATTTGTAAGCATGTCCCTAGGCTAGTAAATGGAAAGAGGACAATACTGTGGAGTGAATGTTTGCGTCCCCTCAATATTCACTTGTTGAAATCCTAATGACCAATGTGATAGTATTAGTAGGTAAGGCCTTTGGGAAGTGCTTAAGTCTTGAGGGCAGAACTTTCACGAATGGGACTACTGCCTCATAAAAGATGCTCCAGAAACATTCCTAGTCCCTTCCACTATGTGAGGATACAATGCAAAGTCTGCAACCCAGAAAAGGAGCCTCACCCAACCACACTAGCAACATAGTCTCAGACTTCCAGCTTCCAGAACTATAAGCAATAAATTTCTGTTTATAAGGATCTAGTCTGTGGTATTTTGTGATTGCAGCCTGAATGGATTAAGATAGATAAGGAACCCTCTGACCTCTTTACTAACAGCCTTCTGCTCTTGACCAAAGCAATCCTCCAGGATCACTGAACTTAGTTTCTCTATTAAGAAAGACAACAGAGATAATAAAGAGATGACCCCTCCCTTACCTGTTTGGCGTACACAGGGAGAGAAGGACAGTGCTTTCCCACACCAGGGAACAGTATAACTGGCTCAGCTTGCTCAGAACACTCAGACCCAACTGAGAGCCCCACTGGTTTACGGAGATGGAACGAATTTCACTCTGCAAACAAAGTAAACAGAGGCTATCTTTGGGATCCCCTCTGTAACATTTACAGTCTGTATCTAACATCCCTTCTCAATTTCTTCTCATTGCTTTTTGTAAATCAAAAGGCAATGGTTATAGGCAACTCTTTTTAAAGAAACAGTTTTGCAGATTCAATGACAGCCTTCTAATTCTGTTAGGTTGTACTGTGGGACTTGCTATTTCCCTCTTACTTCTTAACTTCAATTAATATTTGGATTCATCTAATTCCTTGAAGTGAACATTTCACCTTAATTTTATTTAATAAAAAGTCATAAAACTCAATCCCAAACCTTTGTTACGTAATTATTTCCTCAATAGTTTATATCCATGCTTTTCAACTGATTTGATACAAAGAATATACTCTTGCTCAACAGCATAAAACAAGGGTGCTAAAACATTACATCATTAATCTTTAGAACTGATTACTTTAGAACTAAAAGTTGTAAAACCATGAGCACACACACACCACCCCTCCTTTCTGGAACCACAGGAGGAACCTCACATGGATTACAGGCATAGGGCTTGATATTCAGGTAATCTTTACTAATCTCTCTTAATTACCATTGACTTAAATGTGCTATGGTCAAATTTCCTTCTTGCCATCCCATTATCAGGCCTACATGCATTTGTACAAAGATTAGGAAGTAATAAGGCCAGATGAGCACCCAAATGAAGCTTGTCCACTAAAAAGGTGACTATAAATCCCAGTTGGCCTATGTGGCTGCTAAGATCTATTAATGCCTGTTATTTTTTTGAAAGATTTTATTTGCTTATTTGAGAGAGTGAGTGAGAAAGAACAGAGGGAGAGTGAGAGAGAGAAGCAGACTTCTCTGATGTGGGGCTCGATCCCAGGACCCTGACACCATGACTTGAGCCGAAGGCAGGTGCTTAACCGACTGAGTCACCCAGATGCCCCATTAATGCCTATTATTTATAGTAACTTAATAAAACATGAGCAACGATCAAATTCCCAAGGTAGCATTCAACAAAGTTTCCAACTCAACTTTCACTCTCAAGAAAGTCTAATTCACAAAACAAATTCCATGGTCACCCAAATTCTAATGAAAAAAAAAAAAAAAAAAAAAAAAACCCACACAAGGGAAAATAAACTAGATGGCATCTTGAAGCATAAACCTGCATCCCCCCCACCAAAAAAACCCTGTTCTTTTAGCAGCTAGCCCAGGTAGAACTATTTCTAAGCACAGTAAGATATCCAGTATGTGACCAATGTACTTCGCTGGCTTTAAACTAGCTTGTTCACCCCTCAATTCTTACCTGTCCAACTCTGCAAGTATGAACAAACATCATGATGTAGGCATGGGCAGCAGTGAGTGCATGGAGTAGAGGTGTGGCCTGAGCTGAGAGGGTAGCATCAGCAACGTTGCCAGCACAAGCCAGTTCTCGCAACAACACTGAGCCTCCAGGAGATTCAATTGGGCGGTGTAAGGGCTCCAAGGATGAAAGGATGGAGTCCAACTGAAGGAGACCCTCTTGAAGGACTTTGGGTTCATGGGACAGTGTCTGAAACAATAATAATAAAGTATTAATATACAATGAACTTCATATACACCATGTCTTAATAGTCACAATGGAAGAAGTAGAAGACAAGTGTCACAAATTTTGAACCTGGCCATGGTATCCCACCTGGTGAATGGTAGAGCCAAAATATGAATGCAGGTATGACATACCTCAATGCCTCCTTTTAGAGCAACACTTTACTCCTCTCAAATGAGAGGCTTTCAAATGTGGTAAGTCTATCATATTTAAAAGCTTGTGATGGTCAAACTGAAAATACTATTATAGCAATGACTCTATACTACAAGATTAATTATAAGTTTTGCTCAACAAGGAGCACAATATTAAGCAAGTTTTCAAAGTATGGAAGTGAACCAGTATTACTACTGTTTTTTTTCTTCCTAAAATAAAGAGATGATTCTAGAATAGGAATGAGGTAGGCAATTTCCTTTTTTATGAGACAACTCAAGGATTATAGGACATGGCCCTTGTAATTGCTTTTCAGATCTGCAGAAAAATCTCACAGTAAAATACTATCACTTGCCATTCAAAGATAGGATAACTTATGTGCCTTTCCTGTGGCTTTAGATGAATCTATGAATTCTCACACAGTATCTTAGAGGTAAGATAATGATGGAGCACAGCCTCTTTTCCTCTTCCTTATAAACAGCGCTTAATATTGCAAAGAGTAAAGCAAAATAAAACATTATGGATATGTCACAATTACGGACTTTACAAGTCTAAACGCAACTGGATTACTGATTTTTACCAGAAATTTCTTATCACTGCACAATCCTGCTAATGAAGGAGCTTCACAGATTTAATGCAATCCCTATAAAATCATCAATAGCTGGGGAGGGCAGAAATAGAAATCTCTCTCTTAAAATTTGAAGAATAATCTCAAGGGACCCCAAATACCTTGAAAAAGAACAAAAGTTGGAGGTCTCACACTTCCTGATTTCCAAGCTGATCACAAAGATACAATAATAAAAAAAATGTGGTACTGGCATACAGAAAGACATCAGGATCAAGAGAATATAATAAAGCCCCCCAATAAATCCTCACATCCGTGGTCAAAATATTTTTGACAAGGGTGTCAAAACACAGGTGCAGCAGGGAAAGAACAATCTTTTCAACAAATGGTGTTGGGAAAACTGGATATCCTCATGCAAAAGAATGAAGCTGGACCTTACCTTACACCATATAAAAACAATTATTCCAAATAGATCAAATACCTAAATATAAGAGTCAAAACTACAAAAGCATGTAGAAGAAGCCATACGGTAAAAGCTGCAGGACCTTGGATTTGGGAGTGACTTCTTAGATTTGACACCAAAAGCACAGCAACAGCAATAAAAAAAGATAAAATGGACTTCATCAGAATTAAAACCTTTTGTTCATCAAAGGGCACTATTAACAGAGATAAAGGCAAACTAGAAAACAGGAGAAAATATCGCAAATCATTTATCTGATAAGAAATTAATAATCCAGAATATAGAAAGGACCCCAGAGGCACCTGGGTGGCTCAGTGGGTTAAAGCCTCTGCTTTCGGCTCAGGTCATGATCCCAGGGTCCTGGGATCGAGCCCCGCATCGGGCTCTCTGCTCCGCGGAGAGCCTGCTTCCTCCTCTCTCTCCCTGCCTGCCTCTCTTGCCTGCTTGTGATCTCTGTCTGTCAAATAAATAAATAAAATCTTAAAAAAAAAAAGGACCCCATAACTCAACACCAACAAAAAACAAACCCTACTAAAAAATGGGCAAAGGACTTGAATAGACCTCTCTCCAAAGATACACAAATAGCCAGTAAGCACATAAAAAGATGCTCAACATCATCAATCATTAGAAGATGCAAACTGAGACCATGTGCTCTCAATTCACACCTATTAGGTTGGCTACTACCAACAACAACGACAAAAAAAAAAAAAGGAAAAGAAAAAGTAAGTGTTGGTGAGGATGCAGAGAAACTGGAACCGTTGTATACTGCTGGTTGGAATGATGTGAAATGATGGAGCTGCTATGGAAAATAGTATGGTGGTTCCCTGAAAAATTAAAAATAGCTACCATATAATCCAGCAATCCTAGTTCTGAGTATACAACTAAAAGAACTGAAAGGAGTCTTGGGTATGATCATACTTTTATATGGAATCTAAATAAGTCAAATACATAGGACCAGAGAGCAGAATGATGGTTGCCAGGGGCTGGGGGGAAATGTGGAGATGTTGGTCAAAGGGCAGACTTTCAGTTATGAGTAAATTGTGGGGATATAATATATACCTTGGTATCTATAGTTAATAATATATTGTATACTTGTCATCTGCTGACAGTAGATCCTTAAGTGCTTTTACTGTACACACACACACACACACACAGTAGTCTTGAAGAAGTATTTTCACACCTGTGTTCATAGCGGCACTATTCAAAAATAATCAAGAGGTGGAAGCAACCCAATGGTCTATCAGTGAATGAATGGATAAACAAATTGTGGCTTATACATAGAAAAGCATCATAAAAAGGAAGGAAATTCTGACATATGCTACAACATGGGTGAATCTTTAAGACATTATGCTAAGCAAAATAAGCCAATCACAGAAAGACAAATACCTTATGAATTACATTTACATGAGGTACCTGGAACAGTCAAATTCAGAGACAGAAAGTAGAACAATGTTTACCAGGGGCTGGGAGGGAGAGAGGAGTGTGGAGTTGTTTAATGAGTACAGAATTTCAGCTTTGCAAGGTGAAAAACTTTTAGAGATCGGTTATACAACAATGTATATGTACTTAAGACTACTGAACTATACACCTAAAAATGGTTAAAAAGGTAAACATCATGTGATGTGTATTTTACCACTACTTAAAGTAAATAAAGCACTTAATTTTTTGGCAAAATTTGAGCAATAAACTATAGGTCTCTTATGGTTAAAATGCATGACTATCAAGCTTGAAAAAGGAAAAAAGCTATATGACTAAATAATACCATATTGTGTTAAAAAGCATCCATGAGAAAGGATGACACAATAGTAATAAACCCAGTTCCAAAACTTTCTTCATCTACCATCCCCTCCAATAAACTCAAATATTGGAACTATATACCAAACTTAAGAACAATGAACAAATACTTTAACTTTTCAATGAGAAATAATGTGACACGCTACTTATTTAGTCACAAAATTCACTTGATTCACTTGTAATACATAACCACAAATTTCTTACTTTTTAGTTGAAAGTAAAGGGAGACCAAAGTAAAAACATGTATAAAGAAGTATTACAAAATTGATTTCTAAAAAGAAATGAAGATATTTGGCCAGAAGCTCTTACCAATATGGATTTGCAGACACCTGCAACAGCCTGACAGGCCGCAGATGTGGGAAAGTCAATGGGCAGGTTGGGAAGGCCCAAAATGGTAACCAAAGGCAAGAGTCCTTTCTGATTCACAAATTCCTGGCAGTGGTCATCTGTTGTATTGTTGCTCAGAATAGATTCCACAAATTTCATCTAGGTAGTGAAAATTTTAAAAAATTAAGTTAGAGTCTGACATCTGGAACTAAAAGGCAAGCCTGGAGTAAGGACAGGGGTTGCCTTGCAGTCATAAAATCAGTATTTTCTAGAATACCAAAACCTCAAATAAATAGGGAGAGAGATAGGATATGGACCCTAAACATCCAAAAAACAAAAACAAAACCACCAAAAAATACCACACAGGAATAATTACTTCTTCCCAATCTATCTTTTTGGCCATACCTAAAGTCATGTAATTTGAGAGGATAAATGATTTGCTCAGGGCCACACCCATGAATCAGATCTGATCTCTTAATGTGCTTCTTACATGATAGTGTGTTGCCTCTCCCGTAAATAAAAATGGATACTTTTTCTCAATGTGTTCATAATGCAAATGAAAACCAGAACTCTAGAAGAGTGACTTGGACCAAACAAAGCATTTTCTTAAGGGAAGAAAGTAAAATGTGGGCAAGAAACACAGGCACAAGAGGAACCATCTCTGGAAGTCTTGGAAGTGCTTAGTGGGCTAGAACAGTTGCTAAGTGGGCCCTTATAGGGAAACAATTCTGGGAAAATTCAAACTCTTCCCTTTTCTCCCGTGAAACACATGGTAAGTTGAAAGAAATGGTCATATTACCATTTTTTAATATAAGGAGAAGTTAACAGGAAAAATAGCAAGTAATGGGAAAAATTTATGTTGGACACATTTAAAGAACATAATACTCGATTGTCCTAACAAAGCCCACTCTCCTGTTTGAATTCCAATGGCAAATAGTAACAATGAAGAAAAAACTGGGAGTATTTAAAAGAAGGAAGAGTGTTGTCCAATTGCTGGGAAACCAGTCTTATAGAACAAGGTTTGCACATCTTTTCCCACTGATCCACACTTTAAGGGCCCCAATGAAAATAAATGTGGAAATCACTAGACTATTTGGTAATCCCACACATTTTCCAGAAAAACACACACCTTTACTCAGTTTACCCTACTATGACTCTTACCACATTAAGGATGTAATCCATGAGGGGAATAGGAATACGTTCCTCTGTACCAACAACCCTGTTAAGGGAGAAAAGAGTGAGTTACACAAATTCACAATACCAGTGCAAGAGAACAAAGTGAGGAAAGGGAAATAGCATGAAATTCTAGGTCCTTTCTCTAAGTCAGACTTCTAGTCTTCAGTACAGTATAGGAAAAAAAAAAGCTGAAATCAATTCTGAAACTAGCTCTTCTAGTCTGACTAGGTTGAGAGCACAAAAGGAAAAACCAAGTCTTCACAAACTCAGCATATGCACATATCTCAAAAGGAACTATCTTTGGCAAACTATCATGGGAGGAATTCATCAATATGAAAATACCAAAAAAAAAAGCCAGTTTGATTAAGACTACTGAAACATTTGCTTGAAGACAAGAGCTAGACAAAGAAATAAATACAATAAACATCTTACCATGTTCTTGCATCAGGTTTAAAGTTATAGTAGAGAGCAGGAAATGGAATTTTGTTCAAAATTCCATGCTTAGACTGACAAACCATTCAGAACAAGTTAATCAAAGATGAAGCCAACACCCAAGGTCTCCTTTCTTAGCAATTTATATTTGTATCACAACAGTCCCTGAACTATCCAAAAACTGTGATCAGGTCATTTGCTTCAGATACTTCAATGCTGCAGTTAATGCCACAGCTGCAGAAAATGCAGCACTTAGCTCAATCTTGGCTTTTGCAAGAAATAAACAGAGAGAAAATCCACAAAAATATATTAAAACGAAACAAAATCTACCTCAAGGTAAACCCTAGAAAGGGACAAAACTTGAGCCTAGTAGGGAGCATTCTGGATACAGACCCTTGAAGACATTTGGGGGGAAGGGGCAGAAATAAAAGGGAGAAGTAGGGGAAGAGAAAAAGCAAGAGAATTTGCAAGAAGTTAACAGTCCTTGTCCTTGAGCCAGACAAGATGTAAATAAAGATTTGTCAGGAGGCCCTGCCTGGGTGGCCGGTTAAAGCCTCTGCCTTCGGCTCAGGTCATGATCCCAGGGTCCTGGGATAGGGCCCCGCATTCGGCTCTCTGCTCAGCAGGGAGCCTGCTTCCTCCTATCTCTCTGCCTGCTTGTGATCTCTGTCTGTCGGATAAATAAATAAAATCTTTAAAAAAAATAAAGATTTGTCAGGCATGAGGACACTGACAGCAAAATGGAGACTAGACCTAGTGGAAAGGCAGAAATGGTTTAAGTGATGAAATATCCAGAGCTAGGGTTTGGCAAGGATATTGTGAACACTCTCAATGAAGCATTTAGGGAAGAACTCTGTACAATACAAAGGCAGGACCTATAAGTCACAAGTGGAATGATTCCATGGCAAGACTGCAACCTTTCCTTGACCGTAAAGCTCCTTCTCAGAACCACTGCAGCATTCCCTGCTACTTGTATCAATCATCTACCCCAGTTTCGTTCCACCTTCTGGAAAAGAACCAATAAATCCATCTCTACAGCTAAGGAGTACAGGTGTGTCTGTAGCCCAAATTAAATACTTGTCCCTTTGTAGAAACCGAAGGTAATGGCAAAGAGCCAAAGCAATATCATGAAATGGGACCAAGGTACTTCCTTCATTTGCTTAGGGGAACAGAAGTTAGGGAAAATAAAAGAAAACAAATCAACACAGTGGTTCTTAATCCAAACCTAGGAGCAAATTTGTTCAATAATCACTTTTTTCATTATCCTCATCTTTTGGCCTCCAGGCTCAGAACATCACACAGGAACAGTACATATGATAAACTCTCCCTAGTAGAAATCCCTCTATCAACTGGTTTTAAGAAGAATTTTAATCTTAACCTCACATGAAACTTTGACCCATAGCATCTATGAAACAATTAAGTCTGCATTCCTACAATAAATAAAACAATTTACCTTAACTGTCAAATTAAAAACTTCCTGTCTCCCCTTTGAATAAAGCACACACATTCCCAAACTCAATTTTACATGTGTATTTACGATATTGGAGCCCTTAATCAGAAGTACAGAAAAGGGACGCCTGGGTGGCTCAGTCGGTTAAGCTGCTGCCTTTGGCTCAGGTAATGATCCCAGGGTCCTCAGATCGAGTCCTGCATCGGGCTCCTTGCTCAGTGGGGAGCCTGCTTCTCTCTCTGCTTCTGCCTGCTTGTGTGCATGCTCTCTCTCTCTCACAAATAAATAAAATCTTTAAAAAAAAAAAAGCACAGGAAAAAAATTCCAAATGTGTGCCATAGTACAGTGTATAGGACAACAGGTCTCAGGGAATTTTTAGGGTGTGGGTTGGGGTGAATCATCTCTTTCTTCCAGCTCTTTAGGAGACACAGCTGCCTTTGGCAAAGAAGTCCTCCCAGTGAGCTACAATTAAGGAAACAACTGCTTTTCTAATTGGCTGCCTTTAAAGCCCAGACACTTGCTATTCAAGTTCCAGAGACCACATGGATTTATATATCTCATTTCTTTCAAGTTGTTCAGGACAGGCAGTTAAGTTAGGCAAAGTAAATGGAATACACTGCAAAATAAACCACGGTGCCTTAACTAAAAGCCCTGGTTACTCATTGGCAAGTATATTCATCCCCAGCAGTATCAGTTTTACTGACATGAAAACAATTTAGAAGGCAGAAGAAAGAGGCCAAAACACAAGTATTTAGAATTACTTGTGAATGTCTTTGGATGTAGAGCAAACTGTCATGTATGTGGGGTAAACTGCAGTGCCTAAATTTTCTTATTCCAGATTGAGCACAAAACCACATGTCTCAAGATCAAATACAGACAGCATTTTCAAATGCAAGCTGCTGATTTGAGTGGATTCATTCAATGAAACACTACTCAGCAACAAAAAGAAACCAACTGAGAGATGCAACAATGAGATTCCTTTCTCATGAATCTCAAAAACACACTGAAAACAGAAGCCAGATATAAGAAAGCCAGATACAAGAAAGTACATACATCAGGTATGATACACATATGAGACTCCATCTCCTGTATTTACAGAATATTCTGGAATATGCAAATTTATTCAACAATGACTAAAATAAGTAGGGGCGCCTGGCTGGCACAGTAAGTTAAGTGTCCGACTCTTGGTTTTGGCTCAGGTTGTGATCTCAGGGTTGAGATCGAGCCCCGTAGTTGGGCTCCACATTCAGTGGGGAATCTACTTGAGGATTTTCTCCCTCTGCCCATGCCCTGGCAATGTGCGCTCTCTCTAAAATAAATAAATCTTAAAAAAAAAAAGTAGCTGCCTTGTTTTAGGGTAGAGAAATAGGAATCTTAAGATCTGTGCAGCTTACAGAAATTAAACCTTAATAAACTTACTCATGTGTTTATTTAAGGCACTGGACAACAGATGAGGACATGTGAGACTGGAATTTGTTTGAGAGTCCCACTGAAGAATTTTGCACTTGGGGGTGAGTTGGGGGATACAAACAAGACTTCTGGAGAGAGGGGATGGCATACACTATAAATTTTTCTAAGCCTCTTCCCATACTGGCAGAAAGTACATACTAACTCCCACCATAACAACTACCTGGGATAAGGAGATAAAAGAACTCCCTTTAATATATTGTGGCTTTCGAGATGAAGGTTGAGTTTAGTCAGTTCCTTACTTTTCCTTCCAGTCTTAATAATCCACAGTGACCCAATTGAGGCTTCTGAAGGTGGCAGAACTGGGAAAGTATACGTGTGTCAACATTTGTGAGACTCTTAGATATGTTATGTGAATGAGGTAGTGATGAACTCCCAGACCACGCAGAGTATAGGAAAACATCAATACCATAGGATAGCAATTACTAGAGTCCTCTGTAGCTTTAGAAGCTACATATGACTAACACTATGGTAGACTATTAATGCTGTACCTGTATTTTTACTATCTCTTCTCATTCGTGTTTCACTAGGAACCACCTCTCTTGGCATTTAAAATTCAGGAAATCCTTCATCTAATGCTCTAGAGTCATTCCATCAAAGCACCAAATGAACATTTACTGGCCAATTATCTGCTATATACAAAGTAATTAGGATACACTGTAAAATGAAACATTGTCTCTTCCCTGGAGGAACACACAGATTAATGGGAGAAACCATTAGAATATATGAATAATTCCAACTAAACTTTGGGAAGAACACAAAAGACTGACTTCCCATTCAGAGGTAAAAGGAAAAGCTCCTTTAAGAATTTGACATTTGGGGGCACCTGGGTGGCTCAGTGGGTTAAGCCTCTGCCTTCGGCTCAGGTCATGATCTCAGGGTCCCTGGATCGAGTCCCACATCGGGCTCTCTGCTCAGCGGGGAGCCTGCTTCCTCCTCTCTCTCTGCCTGCCTCTCTGCCTACTTGTGATCTCTCTCTGTCAAATAAATAAATAAAATCTTAAAAAAAGAAGAATGTGACATTTGAACTGGCTTTGCAGGAATTTAGTAGATAGAAAAGAAGGAGATAAGATAATTTAGGGTTGTGGGGACAAATATGAATAGAACACAGTGACACATATCCCAAGAAAAGCATGGAGTGAAAAAATACAAGGGTGTGAGAAAACATCAATTTACTATGACAGCTTAAAATGTGGGCACGTTAGATCTAAGGTGTCTATAAGATATTCTGGTAGAGAAAAAGTTATATGCAGATGAACACGCACAACCTCACTCAAAACCACCCTTCCACTCCTCAAGTTTAAGAAATCCTTCCCTTGTCTTGTAGTCAGGAAAGGAAACCATATCCCAGCAGGGTGGCTGACAATCAAGGGTGTGGCAAATAAGCACAGATTCTGACTCCTCTGCATATAAAATTTTGTTTTCTTTCAGGTGTCTTCCGAAAGAGAATGTTTTAATCAAAATTAGAAGATGCTGCTAGAATGAAGGTAGAGTTGCCATCTCAGACAAGGGTAAGAAACATCTGCCCAACAAACTTAGTAGTTAATGCATCTCCTCCAAAAAAACAAAACAAACCCCCCAAAAACCAAAACCCAAACAAACCTCAAACCTCATACCAACAGGCTCATCACTTCCTAGAGCTCCAAGAGGGCACACCAGTTTTGTTGTCCAGGACTTTCCTCCTTCTGGATATTCTGCCATAATTTTCTCTTACGTTCCAAACTGTCCTTCAAGACCAGCCCAAACCCATTCATATCCACACCTAAAATATTTCCTGTTTTTCTCAGAACTAGTTATCTATAAACCAGAAGAGCACTTATTAAATGGATAAATCCATGACAGCTCAGAGGTATCACACCCTTTTCTGACATGAATGTGATTACGAGTTACAGCTACGGGGGCGCCTATGTGGCTCAGTGGGTTAAAGCCTCTGCCTTTGGCTTGGGTTGTGATCCCAGGGTACTGGGATCGAGCCCCGCATCGGGCTCTCTGCTCAGTGGGGAGCCTGCTTCCCTTCCTCTCTCTCTGCCTGCCTCTACGCCCACTTGTGATCTGTCAAATAAATTAAAAAAAAAGTTACAGCTACAAGTTACATTTCATCCCTTGCAAGCGATAATATAAGCTCAAAGAGCCTGGTAGACTATGCACCACCAGCCAGCAAGCAGTGTTTAAGCCCATCCCCATCTCACCATCGAGGTAGTCAATTTTTATGTAAAACAAAACTTAAATAAATAGAAATAAGAATGAAAATCTACTGTGCCTGGTTATAATAATATCGTGTATTCCAAAGACTTATGATTTATCTAGAATAAACAGATAGTAATCAAACAAAGCAAAGACCAACCAACAACAAATCCCTGTAATTTTTAAGGACTTAGGAGACAGGCTTCAAAAGTGCAGTATTTCATTATGTGCTCACTTATGCAAACAATCAAGCAATGATGCAAATATCATGGGGAAAAAGTCCCCTGAGAAAAACCCATAAACTTGATATAGTAGATTCAATTCCATGAACAAATTTTAAAGAAAGACAGCTTGCTAAGGCAACCAATACAATTAATTATGAAAGCATAAATGATGCACAATGGTCAAAGAAAGAAAAAACTAGACTCTTAGGGCTCGAAGAACGTTATAATGAATCAACTCCCTCATGTTATGGATGAAAATGACATGCCTAAAGATCACAAGGCTAGGGAACCTGTCTTGTTAATACTTACTGCTGATTAGGCTCTGTTTCATTCTGTTGGGTAGAATTAAAGCTCTGCATGGCCTGTACTTCTTCCTCCTCCTCATCTTCACTAGAGGCCTCTTCTGCAGCATGATTAGACCTTGGAGGAGGAGCAGTTGCAGTGCCATCAGCCTTCTGGATTGATGGCTTCTGGCAGATGTATTTAGGGTCTCTTCCAAGATTACAGATTTCTTCAAGTAACTGAAAGACACAGGAAATAGGATTATTTATTAGTAAGTAAGAAATGGGGGACAACTAACACCTTTGGAGCATTTTCTACGTGTTATACACAGAAGTGCCAAAACATTTTATATACATGTATATATGTATGTATGTATAATATATCACTTACGGAATATAGTCATCAATCCTATTTTACAAACAAGGGAACTGAAGTTCTGAAGTTAAATAACTTGTTAACACAGATGTTAAGTGACCGAATGACTAATCTGACTCTATGTTCTAATTCACAAGAACTAGGAACTCATACACTATACAGGCAACTGGCAGGGATACTAAATGTGAAAAAAATATCAAGAAACAAAGATTAGAAAAAGTAACATGCTTTTACAAATAGAAGTTAAATCCTGGCAACTTGTTAATATCCTATAGAAGAAAGCAATACGTAAGTGACTTTTGGGGGAGGGTCTGGGACAAAGGACCAACCCAAGGGCATGGAGAAAATAAGGAGACATAATCCTCTTCTAGGCCTAGCCCAAGAATACAAATGACCTCCAGTAGGCCAAGTATTTTTCTTAAAAACCCCCTTAGGGGCGCCTGGGTGGCTCAGTGGGTTAAGCCGCTGCCTTCGGCTCAGGTCATGATCTCAGGGTCCTGGGATCGAGTCCCGCATCGGGCTCTCTGCTCAGCAGGGAGCCTGCTTCCCTCTCTCTCTGCCTGCCTCTCTGTCTATTGTGATCTCTGTCAAAAAAAACCAAAAAACAAAACAAACAAAAAAAAAACCCTTAACTGCTCTCAGATGCCCATGGTCAGTCTTAATCACTTCCTACCTTGATGATCGCCGTTGTTGCATCTGTTTTGAGGGTGGGCTGATGTCTCATGAGCTCATCAACAGCACTCCCCAGGTTAGATGCAGTATCCCCTTAAAGCAAAAAACGAACTGTTAGAAAGACTGAAAAAATAGAATTTGAGCTATCTTCTTTGCCAATGAGGAGGAAAGAAGAAACTGAGCTGGTGGTTGTGATTTTCTAATGCCATGTTTTCTCAAATGAATTCACACCAACTTCTGAAAGTAAATCATTGGGGAGGAAGAAGAAAACCCCATCAGTCTACTGAGCATATTTAAAAATGACCACGTACATTACATTCTACCCTTGCAATCTCTACTACCAAGGTCTGAACTAGCAAAGAGAGAGAGAAAAGAAGCATAAAACTATTAATCTTCGGCTGCCCCAATAGAGAGTAACAATGGCAGCTCGAAAGACAAAGTACACTTATAGAAACTGGCTTCTTTCTAGAGCCCTACCTTCTCACTATTCCTCAATAATATGGTCTCAAATACACTGGGAAGGAAATCTATTCATTTGTGACTATTCTGGAACTTGGATTAGAATAGAAGACTACTAAGATCAACACCTCAGGACTTTTTATCTCCTGCTGCTAGACTAGACAGTGGATCTGGAAATATACTGCCCCTAATACCCGTCTCTCACTAGCACCATGACAGTAGATCTAACAATGAACTTTGATAGTCTGAGGAACACCACCTCTTATTTGCACATCCAAAGGTCACTGGAAGGAAGTCCTCAGCCTCTCTCAAGCTCTGGCCACTGAGGTGTCAAAGTGGCACAGAATGATGACAGGTGGAAATTTCCCAAGGACACCCTTTCCCCCTGGTGCCAGACCCCAAGCCCTAGGTGACCTTGTCCCCAAGATCCACTGGATAATTCCTGCTCCTCTGGGTAATCCCACTGAGGTAGCAGTGCAGTGTAGGTCCTGCCTCCTGGTAGTCCAGCTGGGAATCCAGGGCTGCCCCTCTTGCCCTAACCCAGCTTCTGACCCGCCCAAATGCTACAGCCAACTGGAACATGAGGGCATGGTTGGGAGGTATCACCGGAAGATCTGGAACCACTTAGGCCACCTGGGAACGTGAGCTGGACCATTTGGTGGCCTAGGAAGGGAAAGGTTTTCCCAACACTTGTACAAATTTGGATTAAAACTTTGAACTTCTGAACACACACACACACACACACACAGACTGAACTGCTGAGAAACATGAAAATATGAGAAGATAAGGGTGAAATATTCTTTCCTACCTGCAATACAATGTATATAGTGATATAGTAATAATTATACTGACAATTCCCATTAAGCTTAGCACACCTAGCCAGAGAAATGTGAGGTCAAAAAAGGGTTTTCTTCTCAAACTGGTGGCTCGATAATCACCTAAAATCTTAGCACAACAGCAAACCAATTATTGTAAAATAAATCCTGGTGACTTACCAAGAGGATCAGAACTCCTCCTCCTTCTCATGGCTGGGAGGTAATCTGGAGACAAAAGAACTTTGAAAAGACGTTCAAAAGGCTGACACTGCACAAATGACTGAAGACCTCGGGCATTCAAGCAGAGTGCACTGAATACATTTGGGAGGGAGCCAAGGACTTCACGGGTAGCAGGAACCTAGAGAGAAGATCAAGCGAATTTGAAGACCTCTAAAAGCATTCAGGTGTAGATGCCACGAACCTCTGACCAGGCTATTGCACAGAGAGATAATAGGGGAGGGGTATATTGTGGGAAGGTGCATATCATGGGGAAGGGTATGCAAAGAGCATTCTTTACAGAGAAACAGTAAAGGACTCACATCTTTGATAAGCAGTGCATGAAGCATGACATCTGTTAATCCATTGTCCTGGAGTGAGGAGAGAAGTGATGGTTCTTGAAATACAAACACAGTCACCACTTCAGTAGCTAAAAAAGATGAGAAATAGGAAAAACTCAGATATTCTTCACAGGTATTAACAACAAAACTCCAAAGGCTTAAAAAAACATACCCAATGTACAAGAACTTAAATACTTGTACTTACTCTGAAGTGAAAGCTCCTAATACTGCTCCATCAGAAGATCACTATTAAGAATTAGGTGATAAACCTTCAAGATTTTTATGGGCAATGTATAGGTATAATGATAATAATACCATACTGAACACTGAAAAATATATCAAGAAATTTCAGGTGCTTTCCTCACATAAAAAAAGGTAACTATGTGAGATGATTAGCTTGATTATAGAAATCATTTCACTACATATACTAGATCATGTTCTACATCTTAAACATATGTAATTCAAGAAGTATATATAAATGAAAAAATATTAAGATTTTAGGAGCATATTTTTACACCACTGAGGTTACACTGCTATATAACCAGTTTCTTTTAAATCACAATATACACCATATATTCTCCTTTTTCTTTCCTTGTCACTACACTACAGTTCATTCAAATGAATGGCTGCATACCACCCCACTAAATACATGAACCACTGTGGATATAAACCAGACCGCAATTATGGGAACTAATGAATCTAAAAATACAACCTTTGTTTAAAATGCAGGGAAAATATCTAAGATGGGGGGGGTGGTTCCCTGGATTGAAGTAAACAAATGATGGAATGGACAAAATGTCTTCTCAAAAGCCTTTTAGCAATTTTAAAATACCATTAGCAATGTTAAGAGTTCTTAGGTATGTAATCTGCCCAACTTTTGACAACACTGTATTTAACATGGGCTGTATAGATGGTTATCAGTGCTCAAGAGAAAATTAATGCATTCATTAAAGGTAACCGAAAGTGAAGCTAGAAATAATAGAAAAAAAAAAGCATTTAGTGAACTGCAAGCCAATAGGACAAATAATTAAAACCTGTAACTAACCCTCTAAAAACACTGAAAAGGCTTACAAGCTTATGGGAAATCCAAGAAAAGCAGGCAATATATCAGCAGTGAAAAAAGGAGATCTGACCAGATTCAGAAAAAATAAAATTCTTTTACAAACTGTATCCTAACAAGTGAAATGTAATGCTTTTGTAAGAAAATGTCATAAAAAAACTGACTCTCAAGAAGTGATAGCAAAGCAGCCTAGCCTATTAACCACAAGAATTTTTAAAAGTAAAAATACCAAGTAACAGGCAACAAACCAACAGTTTCATTATTTTTAAAAAAGATTTTATTTATTCATTTCTCAGATTAAGAGTGGGCATACAAGCGGGGCGGGGGGAGACGCAGGCAGAGGGAGAAGCAGCCTCTCCGCTGAACAAGGAGCCAGATGTGGGACTCGATCCCAGGACCCTGGGATCACGACCTTAGCTGAAGGCAGACGCTTAACAGACTGAACCACCTGTTCAGTCCCTAAACTGACTGGGGTCCCTAAAGTAACAATTTTAGGTGTGAGATTATTAAACCTTCTAGGAGCAATTAAGACAAGGCTTCCCAAATCATTGTATGAGATTTAAACATTTTGATTGTAAAACCTGACAAAGGGGTGCATCTACTCCAAATGTCACTGGAATGGGCAAATATATGACAATTACTGGGGACCAACAGTTGTCAATGGCCTTTGGGACTTCTGATGGACTACAAACTTATGGAAACTCTAAGTCCTTCATTGGGTTCCTACTGGTATATAATAGAATCTTCCACAGACTTTTTCTTAAAACAAATGTCTAAATTACAAGAAGTTACAAAAATTGAGTATTCATAAACTAAAATTAGTGTTCTACTAGACGTTACTATGACATCAAATCTGTTATTTTACCATGGTCTTAACTATAATACTATGTCATAATGCTACTGTGCAATGGGACAGTTTAAACCCTCTTTTAAAATTAACAGATGACCATATATTAGAATTTTTTAAAAAGGAAACACAAACTGGCTCCATGTGGAACCTAGCAACTGACTCCTAAGTTAACCCTTAAAAAATTAATGATAGGGAGGAGTCAAGATGGTGGAGGAGTAGCAGGCTGAGATGAGATCAGGTAGCAGGAGATCAGCTAGAAAGTTTATCAAACCACTCTGAACACCTAAAAATCCAACAGGAGATTGAAGAGAAGAAGAGCAGCAATTCTAGAAACAGAAAATCGACCACTTTCTGAAAGGCAGGACCTGCGAAGAAGTGATGGGAAGATAGACCGCAGTGGGGAGGGGCTGGCTCCCAGCAAGCGGCAGAGCAACAGAGCACAAAATCAGAACTTTTAAAAGCTCCACTGAGGTACATCCTTCCAGAGGCTAAGCCAGGTGAAGCCCACGTGGGGACAATGTGGTCTCAGGTCCCGTGGGGTCACAGAAAGATTGGGGTTCTCTGAGTGTCGCAGAGCTGGCGATTAGAGGGGGGAAGCCGGCTACAGAGACGGAGCCGAGGAGTGAGCTCTCAACTCGGGGTTACCTTAAACTGTGATCCGTGGCATAGTCTCTTTGAGCAGGGACCCACAAGATCCTGGGAGACCCCCTGGAAGAGCTCAGGGATCTGCTGGGTTTGGAGACTCCAGGTGGGGCTGTATGCCAGAGACAGAGACGCTTGGTCACAGGCTGGGTGAGCTTGGAACACGGCCAGGGGCCAGGGAGACAGGAGTGATTGAGCGCTTTTCTCCGAGGGCACACTGAGGAATGGGGCCCCGAGTTCTCGGCTCCTCAGGGCCAGAGACTGGAAGGCCGCCATTTTCATTCCCGTCCTCTGGAACTCTACGGAAAGTTTTCAGGGAAAAAAAGCTCCCGAAAGTGAACCCAAGCGGATTACTTAGCCTGGCCCCTGGTAAGGGCGGTGCAATTCCGCCTTAGGCAAAGACACTTGAGAATCACTACAACAGGCCCTTCCCCCAGAAGATCATAAGGAATCCAGCCAAGACCAAGTTAACTTACCAAGGAGAATAGCAGAATTCCAGAGGAGGAGAAAGCAAAGCATGGAATTCATGGATTTCTCCCCAAGATTCTTTAGTCTTGCAAAATTAATTTTTTTACTTTTATTTTCTTACGCTAAAATTTTGTTACCTTTTACTCTTTCCTCTTTTAACGTTTCTTAACTAGTTTATCTTAACAACACCTTTCACAAAAAATATTTTTGAACCTTCATTATATTTTATCCTTCATAGTATCTAACTTTATTTTTTGTATATACACAGATTTTGTTCTTCTAAAGAAACTGGGGATACAACTTCTTCTACTTTATCAAAATATACCCTAAATCTAGCACAGGGCTTTGTTCTAGTCTCCAGACTAAGCAAATTCTCTCCACTTTCTTTTTCTTTATTCTCCCAACCAACTTATCAACTCCTTTTTTAAAGAAATTTTTTAAAAAATTTTCATCTTTATAGTCATATTCCATCCCTTCATCGTGTTTACCCTTATTGTGTGTATGTGTGAATATATATATATATATTTTCATTCTTCAAAATTATGGGAAGTAGTTTCTTCTAAGAGACCAAAATACTCCCAAAATTAAGTGGGTGACTCTGTTCTATTCACCAGTCTAATATATGTATATTTTCTTTTTTATATTTTTTTTTTTCTGAACTTCTTTTTAACCCCTTTCTTCCAACATGATTTGGGGTCTCTTCTGATTTCATTAAAGCACATTTTCCTGGGGTCTTTGCCCCTCTCTTAGTATTTTATTTGTTCCTTCACATATTCTAATCTGGATAAAATGACAAGGCG
>PISX010001062.1:114117-217571 GCA_004024625.1 Mellivora capensis
AAAAAAAAAAAAAAAAAAAAAAAAAAAAAAAAAAAAAAAAAAAAAAAAAAAAAAAAAAAAAAAAAAAAAAAAAAAAAAAAAAAAAAAAAAAAAAAAAAAAAAAAAAAAAAAAAAAAAAAAAAAAAAAAAAAAAAAAAAAAAAAAAAAAAAAAAAAAAAAAAAAAAAAAAAAAAAAAAAAAAAAAAAAAAAAAAAAACCAAGAGGCAGTACCGAAGGCTAGGGACCTAATCAATAAAGACATTGGTAATATGTCAGATCTAGAATTCAGAATGACGATTTTCAAGGTGCTAGCTGGGCTCAAAAAAGGCATGGAAGATATCAGAGAAATCCTGTCTGCAGAAATAAAAGCCCTTTCTGGAGAAATAAAAGAACTAAAACCTAACCAAGTTGAAATCGAAAAAGCTATTAATGAGGTTCAATAAAAAATGGAGGCTCTTACTGCTAGGAGGCAGAAGAGAGAATCAGTGATATATAATATATATACACATTTTATATATATTAATAATGTATATATATTACACATAATAGTGATATATAAGACCAAATGGCAGAGAATAAAGAAGCTGAGCAAAAGAGAGACAAACAACTACTGGATCACAAGGGGAGAATTCAAGAGGTAAGTGGTAACATACGACGAAACAACATTAGAATAACTGGGATTCCAGAAGAAGAAAGAGAGAGGGGAGCAGAAGGCATATTGGAGAGAATTACTGTAGAGAATTTCCCTAATATGGCAAAGGGGAAAAGCATCAAAATCTAGGAGGTGCAGAGAGGCCCCCTCAAAATCAATAAGAATAGGACCATACCCCATCATCTTGTAGTAAAATTTACTAGTCTTAGCAACAAAGAGAAAATCCTGAAAGCAGCCCAGGAAAAGAAGTCTGTAACATACAATGGTAAAAATATTAGATTGGCAGCAGACTTATCCACAGAAACCTGGCAGGCCAGAAAGAACTGGCATGATATATTCAGAGCGCTAACAAGAAAAACATACAGCCAAGAATACTATATCCAGCTAGGCTATCATGAAAATAGAAGGAGATATAAAAAGCTTCCAGGACAAACAAAAACCAGAAGAGTTTGTAAACAACAAACCAGCTCTACAAAAAATATTGAAAGGGGTCCTCTAAGCAAAGAGAGAGCCTAAAAGTAGTAGACCAGAAAGGAACAGAGACATATACAGTAACAGTCAACTTACAGGCAATACAATGGCACTAAATTCATATCTCTCAATACTTACCCTGCATGTAAATGGGCTAAATGCCCCAATCAAAAACACAGGGTATCAGAATGGATAAAAAAACAAAACCCATCAATATGCTGCCTACAAGAAACTCATTTTAGACCCGAAGACACCTCCAGATTTAAAGTGAGGGGGTGGAAAACAACTTACCATGCTAATGGACATCAGAAGAAAGCTGGGGCGGCAATCCTTATATCAGATCAATTAGATTTTAAGCCAAAGACTATAATAAGAGATGAGGAAGGACACTATATCATACTCCAAGGGTCTGTCCAACAAGAAGATCTAACAGTTTTAAATATCTATGCCCCTAACATGGGAGCAGCCAACTGTATAAACTAATTAATAATAAAATCAAAGAAAAACACTGACAATAATACAGTAATAGTAGGGGACTTTAACACCCCCTTCACTGAAATGGACAGACCATCCAGGCAAAAGATCAACAAGGAAATAAAGGCCTTAAATGACACACTGGACCAGATGGACATCACAGATATATTCAGAACATTCCATCCCAAAGCAACAGAATACACATTCTTCTCTAGTGCACATGGAACATTCTCCAGAATAGATCTCATCCTGGGTCATAAATCAGGTCTCAACCAGTATCAAAAGACTGGGATCATTCTCTGCATATTTTCAGACCACAATGCTCTGAAGCTAGAACTCAATTACAAGAGGAAATTTGGAAACAACCCAAATACATGAAGACTAAAGAGCATCCTACTAAAGAATGAATGGGGTCAACCAGGAACTTAAAGAAGAATTGAAAATATTCATGGAAACAAATGCTAATGAAAACACAATGGTTCAAAATCTGTGGGACGCAGCAAAGGCAATCCTGAGAGGAAATTAAATAGCGATACAAGCCTTTCTCAAGAAACAAGAAAGGTCCTAAATATACAACCTAACCCTACACCTAAAGGAGCTGGAGGAAGAACAACAAAGAAAGCCTAACCCAGCAGAAGAGAAATAATAAAGATCAGAGCAGAAATCAATGAAACAGAAACCAAAAAAACAATAGAACAAATCAATGAAACTAGGAGCTGGTTTTCTGAAAGAATTAGTAAGACTGATTAAACCCCTGGCCAGACTTATCAAAAAGAAAGGACCCAAATAAATAAAATCATGAATGAAAGAGAAGAGACCACAAATACCACCAAAGAAATACAATTGTAAGAACATATTATGAGCAACTATACGCAGACAATTTGACAATCTGGAAGAAATGGATGCATTCCTAGAGACATATAAACTACCACAAGTGAACCTGGAAGAAATAGAAAACCTGAACAGACCCATAACCAGTAAGGAGATTGAAGCACTCATCAAAAATCTCCCAACAAGAGCCCAGGGCCAGGCAGCTTCCCAGGGGAATTCTACCAAACATTTAAAGAAGAATTAATTCCTATTCTCCTGAAACTGTTTCAAAAAAAAAAAAAAAAAAAAAAAAAAAAAAAAAGAAATGGAAGGAAAACTTCCAAACTCATTTTATGAGGCCAGCATTACCTTGATCCCAAAACCAGACAAAGGTCCCATCAAAAAAGAGAATTACAGACCAATATCCTTGATGAACACAGATGTGAAAATTCTCACCAAAATACTAGCCAATAGGATCCAACAGTACATTAAAAGGATTATTCACCACGACCAAGTGGGATCTACTGCTGGGCTGCAAGGTTGGTTCAACATCTGCCAATCAATCAATGTGATACAATACATTAATAAAAGGAAGAACAAGAACCATATGATACTCTCAATAGATGCTGAAAAAACATTTGTCAAAGTACAGCATCCTTTCTTGTTCAAAACTCGTCAAAGTGTAGGGATAGAGGGTACACATCTCAATATCATCAAAGCCATCTATGAAAAACCCACAGCGAATATAATTCCTAATGGGGAAAAACTGAGAGGTTTTCCACTATGATCAGGAACACGGCAGGGATGTCCACTATCACCATTGCTATTCAACATAGTACTAAAAGACCTAGCCTCAGCAATCAGACAACAAAAAGAAATTAAAGGCATCCGAATCAGCAAAGAAGAAGTCAAACTCTCACTCTTTGCAGATGACTGATACTATATGTGGAAAACCCAAAAGAAAAGGAAAGTCAAAAAAGGACCAAAAAAAAAAAGATGAGAAAGGGGTGACATGAAGGCAGGTTGAAGACCTTATGTTGTTCCAGTCTGGCAGAAGACAGAGTA
The DNA here is from genome assembly GCA_004024625.1 of Mellivora capensis. Taxonomy (NCBI): domain Eukaryota; kingdom Metazoa; phylum Chordata; class Mammalia; order Carnivora; family Mustelidae; genus Mellivora; species Mellivora capensis. The sequence continues at coordinate 117,569 of PISX010001062.1, forward strand.
AGAAATTTTTTAAGTTTAGATGTCAATAAAATATAAAAATAACCATTAAAAAAAAAGGAGGAAGAAAACTAGTGTAAGATTCAGAATACGAAAAAAATTAACATAAGATACAACACTTTAGTAGAAAGAAAAACATTGGTGATCACAAAAAATTCATCAACATAGAAAATTCTTCTTTTTAAGATAAAAAGGCACAATATTCTAATAAAACATTCTGCTGAAAACAACTAAGAGCTGGATTAAACACCTAATATATCTTTTTAAATGTGAAGGGCAGACAAAGTAAACTATAGTTAAAGGTCCAAAATAAGTGAAAATGTGGACTCACAGCCTCCGGCTTTGGTCTTAAAAACACAGGGACACAGTGAATAGGAAATCCAGTAGAAAGGGAGTCCATTTATTACAGAAGGCAGTAACACTAATCAAATGTGATGGAACCTGCTGGAAAGTTGGTGCTTTCTAACCCATGATCAGGTCACTCCTGATAAAGGATGGGTCAAGAGTCAGCCCAACTAGAGAGCAGACCACAGTCATTCTGGCACTGGAGGACACCTCAATAAAAGGTATGACCACTGTTCATATTTTTATAGATTCCCGGATGGTAGCTAACTGGGTAGCTTTAGTGGGTCTTAGGTCGATGGGCTCAAAAGTTACCACATTCAGTATCATGCTCTATTAGGCTTCCTACATTGGGAATATATTGCTGTTCACATATCACGTATTACAATTAAAGTCTGATGTCTCAACTCATACCAAGGCAGCCACACAGGAAACTCATTTTTACGCCACAGCTGACTAATTTGTTCATACTTCTCAAATAAGCTCAGATATTACTCCCTTACTCAGCTCAATGAGACCGCCAGTGATTGCAGTCTCCAGACCCTTAAACCTGGGCTCAGTGCCATAGCATCCAATGCTACTGGCCGTGGCCCAAATTCTAGCATACCAGTGTGATCTTTGCATTCTGTCTTCCATTAGCATCATGGTCAATGGGAATCCATACAAAGGAGTGAACACTCCCTCTCTGAATGGCAAATTGATTTTTTATTGAGCCACTGCCCCAATCTGCTGGTATAAGGTACTATTCCCTCACAAAGATTTAATGTTATACAACCATGTTCTTGGTTTATCCTTTCTGCCATGCTACTGCCGGCAGTTAATATAGGTCTCATGAAATGTTAGTCCCCTTTTAGCTTCCAAATAACGCTGATTCTCATGGGGGTACACATTTTAATCATTCAGTCTGGGCACTGGCAATAAAAACAAGGCATCAACTGGAACTTTTGATTTGTCTTATCATCTGCAGACAGCAGACCTAACAAAAAAAACGTAATAGACTATTTAAGGGCATGCTCTTAAATTTAAAAAAATGGACAATGGTTTCCTAAATGGGTCTCTCTTTTAACCACTTTATCTTAGTTATCCTGAACTCTCAACCTTTTAAGTCACCTGCATGCCATTCTAACAAAATATAACGAGGACCTTCCTATTCTTCTTCTAGTCATGAAACGAATGCCTGCCATGTATGAATCTATAATACCCAAACAGAGTCTCTTCTCACTTAAAGACACTGCCCCCCTTTTGTACTTGGTGCAACCTATATGCTAGATTGGTACCTCCATTTAGAGTGGGTTACAGAATGGGATCCACTGAAAATTGAGGTCCTTTGCCCTTTCAGACTATTCTGTATGACACAAAGGTGGTCTCTGCTAAAGTCTTTTCCCAATGTAATAGTTTTAAAGGTTCACTAACTGGAGTTCCCTCTTTGTAAGAAATGGAAGTCTTGCCTGTTCCCACACCTACAATTTTATGCTTCTTCTAAAAATGAAAGGAAGATCTTAAATTTAGTTCCCAGTACTAACATTCTTAAATATGGATGCTAGCTCTGGATCCACCCTATTACAGCCCTAATTACAGAGCTAATGAATGGGAAGCCACTACAGGATCTGGGATAACAATGCCTGTGACTTCCATAAATAAATGGACACCTCCATCATGCCAAGCCTACAGATCTCAACAGGTCTGAAAATATTATGGAACACTCTGGTTCTGGTTGGCCTAGCAACGCCAGATTTGGCTCATGGCCTGAATCTGGGAGTCTACCATTCCAACTCAGTGCCAAACTCCTTGGACTCCTTTATGTCCATGCTGTGACCTCAACTGTTTGGGGATATTTAATCAGCCCATAGTTCCCTGTAGGAAATTACTCTGTAACTCCTAGAGACAAAGGAATACTGAAAATCACTTCTGTAATTATTTCTCAAATGTATGAAACCTTCCATCAAAGTTTTGGGGTTAGGTCAGGACTCCCACGAACCCAGTATCCTAGAGGATGATGTTAGCACAATCAGTAGTCCCAGCCTCCGTGGTAATAGCCCCAAATGTTTAACTGCCCCTGTAATGGGTGGCCACATCACTCATCACAATTCCAATGGCCCCATCAGCTGACTTTCCTTAATCTGACAGTCTCACACTTCACTTTCCATTATTCCACCATCACTGCACCAACACTGCCCATCTTCCTCAACCTGAAAGACAATATTTATATAATGGTAACAGAGAATGTCACCTGAGCACTAAAACTCTAGCAATATTAACAGGTGCCCAAGTTCAGGCAATTAGTTACGTAAACAACTCTTGTCCCCTGGAAGGTCTTCAACATTCATACTATCTGTCACCCCCCCGATTAAGCAGTCCGTAACAACCATCATGGTGTTGGCATCAGCTAATCTAGGAACAGAGCACAAGCTCAGGGAACTATGGACTTAAACAGGAAGTGAGAGAAGAAAAGGTAGCTGGGGAACTTAGAAAGGAATATAGTTGGGTATAAAAGTGGGGTATAAGAGTCAGAGGTTGAATTTGGGAAGAGTCAGAATCCTTATTTGGTTGGTTTTAGCACAGAATTGTTGCAGCAGGAAAGCACAACCTCACCAGATGTTTCCTTACTGACTTCTTCATGCCCTTCCTAGCCTTCCCCACCAATCCAGAGTCTAGACAACGATGCCCTTCTTGTTGAGACTATTTTGCCCTCGCATGTCTGCCTTGATATAATTTGGCCACTAGAAACTCCACCGTCCAGCCCCCTTGGGCTACTGGATCTCCTAGGACACAACTCCTATTCAGCAAGGTGATACACTCTACTCTACCAACTGTTCCCTTAGTCCATACACCCTGACCTATGTCCTATGGGTATTTAGTATCTAGGTACCTTAGATCAAACCAGAATGTCTAGCTTGTTGATCAAGTCTTGCCACAAAAGGGAGCACTGGGCCATCTTTTTATCTTTTATACTGGGCTGCATCACCATCTTTGGTATAATGGGCACAAGATTAGGTGTTTTTAATTCTGTGACATAGATGCATCTTACAGAGGCTACCCAAACAATGGCACAACTCCTAGCCAATCATATGAACCAAAGAGCTCAAGCCTTAGAAGCCCTTAATGAGGGAAAAAGCAGTCTAGCTGCTATAATTAGTAAAAAGATTGGGGGTGCCTGAGTGGCTCAGTTGGTTAAGCGTCCAACTCGTGGTTTTGGCTCAGGTCACGATCTTGGGAGCCATGGGATCAAGCCTTGCATTGGGCTCCGCACCCAGTGCAGAGTCAGCTTGAGATTTGTTCCCCCTTCCCTCCCCATTCCAGCTCCCACTTGAGCAAGAGTGTGTACTCTCTCTCTCTCTAAAATAAAGAAATAAATCTTAAAACAGATCAGTATTAAACTACTATCACTTTAAGGTGGCGTTTGTGCCTTAGGGGACTTCCTGCTGCAGGTGGGTCAAAAATATAAGTAAGGTATCCAGAAGAGTTAAAAAAAAAAAAAAAAAAAAGAACAAGGGGCGCCTGGGTGGCTCAGTGGATTAAAGCCTCCGCCTTCGGCTCAGGTCATGATCCCAGGATTCTGGGATCGAGCCCTGCATCGGGATCTCTGCTCAGCAGGGAGCCTGCTTCCTCCTCTCTCTCTGCCTGCTTCTCTGCCTACTTGTGATCTCTGTCAAATAAATATATAAAATCAAACAACAACAAAATAAATAGCCAACTACATTAAAAAATGTGCCAGGAGATTCTCAGACCCCCATTAATTTCTTTTCCTGGCTGTTTCCTTCTGACTAGGGTGAAAGGCTCTACACTATCATTTATGGAGCTATAATAATAATTGTAGGCCTAATTATTTTGAGTTGGCTTTGCAAATTTGGTCCCTCTCAAATATAAGTTATTTACAGGAAACCAGAAAGGTTATTATGCTAATTTAAATAGCAAGGATGAAGTACAAGACTCTAGAGCAGAATTTTGACCTCCACTATGTTTGCTTTAGTGCTCTAAGTCTCATTTCTGGCTTCCTGTGTCATTCTGAAGGCTTACCTGCTCCCTGCCTCCACCCCATAAGCATACATGTCCTCTTGCTGCCTCCTTTAAACTTTCCCTTTTTAAGATGCCTGTGTACTTGCTTTTCTCTGTTTTGGGGCTTTCTCCCAGAGAGAGCCATCCTTCTTCCCTGCACCGTACCTTGGGACTTCTCCACCTGTGTAAGAAATCTTTGATTTTACTAAAGAACTGCTTCCATGAGTTCTGCCATATGAATCTAACCTTGGGAGGGTGTCTCTCCATGTCAAGATGGAGTTGCTATAGTATAAGGGAATACTTCCTCACCCTGATAAAGAGGAATAAAACCTTCTGCTAACCTCAAATTTAATGGTGAAATACTGAATGCTTTCCCCTAAGTTCAGGAATAAAGCAAAAAGGCCCCATTCTCACCACTTCTATTTGGCGTTGTATTGGAAATCTTTGCCAATGCAGTTAAGACACAAAAAGCAAAATGATTATTAAAAAAAGAACTACTTGTAGATGAGAAACCTATAGAGAGTATCTTAAGAAATTAACAAAGCAATTATGAACTAAGTGAATTTAGCAAGGTCACAGGATACAAACTTAAAATATAAAACCCAAAATTTGTTTTAGCAAGGGACCAAGTACCTAAATTGTAGTAGCCAAAACTACTACCTCCAGATACCCCAAAGTATTAAAAAACATGTGCTACTGGTACAAGGAGGTTTTGTCTATTTCTACACTTCCCACTACATTCCTTTAGTTTTAAGGAGAATTCTAGAAACTGATGTTATCTCACTGTTCTGAATATGTATGGCACCCAATAAATGAAAAAAAAAATGAAGTTTTAACAACAGCAATACACAGAGTACTGCCAAAATAAAATTGCACAGGCATTTTTACAAACCACAGCTTCCCAAACTGCATTTTCTACAGTGAGAAACTAAAGTTTTCTATACTATAGTTTGTGGGGGGGGGTCTGTCATTCAATTCTAAGAATGGAAACCATTCTGATTGAATTTTCCAGACCAAGATGAGGGACTAACCATTGAATTACGACATGCTTCTTATCACACTTGCAATGTTAAGTACAGCAAAAATGTACAGTATTACTTACCACAAATGATTTATAATATACTTCTTATATAAAGTATATTTGATATTCAAAAAATGGTTATTTGAAACTGAATTCTGACCTTTCTCTACTTCATCATCAACTAGAAAGATACATAACACAGTGGACAAATGTGGACAGTAAAATCCTGTAAGGATATAAAATACACAGAGAACTCTGCCAGGTTATTCCAGCTTGGTATAACCAACTATCAATACCACTTACCGAGGAGGAAGAGTGATGGGCCATAGTATTCTGCATTACTGATGATGTGCTTCAGGGAGGTAGGGAGAGAACCATCCATCACTAAGAGAAAAGAAAAGTGAACATCAAAGAGAATATGATCAGCCCAGAAGTAGTTTAATAGGTAGAGATGATGAAACAATGTATTATATATACCACCACTGTGGTAAACATCCTGTGTTGATTCCAGTCTAATGGTTTCTACTTATCTCCTCCTATTTTATTATTTATTCCTTGTCCATGAAATAGCCTCTTAACAGTGGGTCAAAGAACAAAAGAATACAGACACAGACAAAGTGGAGTAGCGGCTGGAAGTGAGCAGAGTCAAAAGCTGAAAAAGGAAAAAAATAGGTGAATCATTATGAAAATAGCTAGAGAATCCTTAGGTCTAGGAAAAGTGACACTAAAAGACTAAAAGCATGGCATGCCTTTTCTTAAGCCTGTCTTATAAAACAAGAGTAGCATCAGTATCGAAAGAACTATGGGACGCCTGGGTGGCTCAGTTGGTTGGACGACTGCCTTCGGCTCAGGTCATGATCCCGGAGACCCGGGATCGAGTCCCGCATCAGGCTCCCAGCTCCATGGGGAGTCTGCTTCTCCCTCTGACCTTCTCCTCGCTCATGCTCTCTCACTGCCTCTCTCTCAAATAAAGAAATAAAATCCTTAAAAAAAAAAAAAAGAAAAAAAGAACTAATCTTTGGAGAGAGTCAAACATCCTTCAAGAAAGAATCTAAAATCAAATACCATGTCGTATGCCATCTGAGAAAGCTGGGTCTTGAATGGCCTTCTTGAGGAAATTCAACATGGATTTGAGAAGTGCTGCTCTTTGTGGAATACACTGAACTCCTGGCAAGAGAGAAAGATCGAGGATTATACTGAGTTCACCATCAGACCACAATGAGTAGGCACATAAAACAAATTTTTAAGAGAAGCAGATACACTATATCAACACCAGCAGACATTCGAAACGAGATTTCTGGATGTTGGGAAGAGTACTTACTTACTAAGCTTTAAAAATGAGGAAAATAAATCACCAAGGGCTACATAAAACTAATACTAAAAGGAAAAGACTGAAGTAAAAGTGCAAGTAAAAAGATTAACTCTGGGATCCTCAGTTTCTGTTTTAGATGTTATCTGCTGTCATGGGTGCTTTGATAAAATAATCAACATGTGAACAGTTGGAAAACTATGAAATGCTATAAAATAAATGTTAATATGAGAAAATGGATACCAGAATGGCAAAGTAACATGCATAGTCATAAGAAGCAAACCTCCAAATGTATCACTAAAGCTGTTCCCAAAGTACCTCCTTGACTAGTTTAGTAATTCATTGTGAAAGACTGTGTGTCTACTTGTCTACCCACCAGGACGGGGGCCAGGGCCAGAGCCAGAGGAGATGCTAGTGCTGCTGCTAGAACTTGATGCCCTTAATTCAACATCTAGCCGGTGCTCCACAGAGATGGATGAGCCTGGACTACTTTCCATAGTCACATCTGTAACTAAAGTAAAAGTTATGATAAAGAAACTTGTTAGAATAAAAGCACTGCCAAAAGAATGAAAAATTTTTTCCCATTAAGGTGAGATAAATAATACAAAAAATGGTGACAGATGATATCGAAACTCAAAATAAAAATGTAAGCTTTCCACAAACAGAAAAGTATTTAACAGCACTAGTTATTTAAGAAATGCAAGTTAAAAACAATCCTTCAAAAGAAATCCCCTTCAATATTTCTCACCCATCAAATGTGGGAGGAGAAACAATGGAAGTAAAACATGCAATTTCACACACTATTGGTGGGTAGCAGACTATGGGTAAAGCTTTTTCTCATTTTAATGAAGTACAAAATACATAATTACTTCTTACAATTTATAAAATATAATACAATTCCTACAGTATTAAACCACTGTTTACACTAGAAATACTTTCTTCAAACCTTTTTATACATATACAAACATACGTACTTGTGCCTACTTATATAAAGGCAGCACAAACTCATAGTTTTGTAACCCTTTTATAGAATATAAAGTTTCCTCTACAAATACATCAGAATCACCTGGATTAGTTATTAAAAATGTGGATTTCCTGGGATGCCTGAGTGGCTCAGTTGTTTAAGAGTCCAACTCTTGTTTTCAGCTCAGGTCACGATCTTCAGGGTTATGGGGTCATGCCCCAAGCAGGGCTCTGCACTCTGCAGGGAGCCTGGTTGAGATTCTCTCCCTCCCTCTCCTGTCCCCACCCACCAATTATACATACTCTAAATAAATAAAATCTTTAAAACATTTTTTAAAAGTGTGCACCTTTCGGGTCTTCACTTGCACACTTCTGAATCAAAACATTGCAGATGAGGTCTATAACTTTTTAAAAATTTTATTTGAGAGAGAGAGAGAGCACGAGTGCACAAGTTGGGGTGGGAGGGGGGAGGGAGAGAGAATCTCAAGCAGACTCCACAATGAGCACAGAACCTGATGTGGGCCTCAATCTCAGGATCCTGAGATCATGACCTGAACTGAAATTAAGAGTTGGACGCTTAACCAACTGAGCCACCCAGGTGCCCCTGAGATCTATATCTTCAGCAAGCACTTTAATTTATTCTTATGCATATTCAAGTTTGACAACACCTGATTTATAATAAACAATGAGGCTTTTAAATAGTCTTCTATTTAGTAGATGTCACATTTTAATCAACACTCTGGGATCTTACCCATTAACTCAAATGTCAGCTTGCCCACAATAAACCAGAGACACAAACTGGGTAAAGGAGTTTCTAGGGGCAACAATGCATGTAAATAACTGTGTTTAGGAAAGATAACAGAGAAAAAGGAACAGCATCCTATGGGTACTGAGTGTTAAGAATGAAACCATTATAAATTCTAGTACCTTTATCATAAGCATGATAACAGATCCATGTAATGACATCCTGGGTCATCAAGATAAGAATCTGAATTCTAAGAAAGTTGTTTTGGGGAATTTTTTTTGCTTTTATTACTATTATCATGAATTATGCATGGGGGGGGGCAGGGAGAGGGTAAAAAAAAAAAAAAGAACACACATGATGATGCACCCAAAGATTAAGGTATCTGGTTATCTAGCCTTTTGACTTTATGATTTAAAATATGTTCCCTATTCAACAACTTCTTCACCTCTCCTCTTCCTTCTCAAAATAGCCTGATAGTTTCCATTTTAGAGTCTGAGTCTACATTCTCCTTATCTTTCTCAAACACATTATTTAAACACCTACGATATATCAGGCACTGCTGAAGATAGGATAGAGCAGTGAACAAAACAGTAGCCTGATCTCATGGAGCTTACATTTTAGTGGGAATAGGAAGATAATGAACCAATACTTAGAAAACAGCTATTAAGTCTTGAAATAAAACAGATTAACATCCCATAGAGTGACTGTAGCGCTCTACTGCAGCTCTACCATCTGCTTCACTTTCCACTGCTATTCTCAACAACTTGTGCCTCCTCCTTTTATAATTATCCTCATGAAAAATATACGAATTACTTATGTAGAAAAATACTGTTTTGTTGCTGAAAATACACACTCAAGTCACTTGTGCACTTTGGAATTTATGAGGAGGAAGAATGAAAATTGGGGCTGGATGATAAGAAAATGCCAAGCACAAAAATACTGACTTAGTAACTGTTAATTACCATCCATATCAGTTTCCATTTCTTCTCCTTCTTGTGTAGTACTGGGTCTCTGGATCTTTGGCTTGATCACAAATGGACATTCTTTCCGACACAAATCTACTTCATGCTACAATCAAGGGAAAAGTAGTAAGAAAATCCTACATATATACCAGGAATTAAAAATAATTATAATGAAAGAATGTCACAGGCAGATTATAAAATTGGTTTCTAAAAACAGAAAAGGGCTAAGATGGCTCTTTAGAGTTATTAGGATACTTCCTAGGTTCATCTCTTACTGGCTGGGTATGTCTATGCCAAGTACTCCTTGTATAATAATACCTCAAGTCTATAAATGAAGATAGAAAGTCCACTATGGGATTGAAAAGCTGCCATGTCCAGGTTGGTGATAAGGTCAACCACTCTAACAGCTCTGGTGACAAATGTTATCTGGTCTTGTTCATCGCCAAGAAACTTTATAACCTATTGAGGAGAGAAAAAAAAGACAAAGCCAATCAAAAGAGGAGACACAAAACTGTGAATAATGTATTCTTTTGGAAACACACAGTCTAGGGTCTCAAGGAGGCAAGTACTGTGTGGGAGAAAAAAAATAGGTGTCTGTCAAATGATAGCTCTATTTACTTCTGGGACTCAACCTCCTGAGATAATGGGACATAAAATTACTTTTCAGGTTTAAATAAAATATTCAGGGAGAATATCAAAAGCTGGTGTCCAGTGCCAAGCACAAAGTAAAACCAATGTACCTTAATAGCACAATTTACAAAGTACCTTTACATATTTTTTCTTTGGGGTAACAGCCTAAGGTCATGGTAAGATATGGCTAGTCTTGACTAGTACCTAGAGAGTACCTGGAGCCTCCTCTCAGACCATGCTACACTATGATCAATTCTTAATAATTAAGCTGCACTTAAAAGTTGTTAATGAGATAGATAACTAGAATACCAAACTAGAAAAATTAAGAATAACATTTTCTGGGTAAGCTTCCTTCTGCTATCTGCTCTCACTGTTAACCATTCCAAACTTGTAACTCTACACCTGCTCTTAGTTGATTTCCCCACAGATATATTAAAAAAAAAAACAACAACCCAAAACCAAACAAAAAAACAAGGCACCTTCAATAAGGCTTCCATCATTCCACAGGAGACCAAGGCTTCACCACCAGCATCGTAGCTGGCCAGATGGTATAAAAAAGAGAAAAGAGCAGTGGCAAACTGGTGAGGATATGGATCCATGGAAGGATCTATATGGGAAGTTGGGAGAGACCGAAAAAAAAAGCAACCTCAGAATTTGATGTTAAGAGGGTAAGATGTTAAACAAAGACTGATAAAAGCAAGGGCGAAGTTCCTGCTAGCTAAAATAATAATCATCAAAACTTACCAATCATGGCTTGGATACAGTTCCGCACAAGTACAGGCAAAAATCCATGGTAAGAGGCAGTTCCAGTACAGTCAATAATACTGCTGAGTTTGGGGGTTCTCTCCAAATGGACAATTGATGTTAATGTTCGTAAAGAAGCAGCTTTAATCTCCTACAAAAACAGAAGGTAAACATTTGATGTATTAAATAAGTTGATGACTGGGGGCACCTAGGTGGCTCAGTCAGGTAAGCATCCAACTCTTGATTTCCACTCGGGTCATGATCTCATGGCTGTGAGATTGAGTCCTGTGCTCAGTACAGAGTCAGCTTGAGGTCCTCTCCCTCTGCCCCTCCCCCCACGCACTCTAAAATAAATAAATGAAATAAATCTTAAAAAAAAGGTAGATGATTGAACCATGTTGCTAATATCCAGAACTCAATATTAAGGTCATTCTACTGATAATAGTTTGGGGTAGATGGAGGTCTGTTGAGAATAACACTGAAAATCCAGCCCTTAACTCTGTAGCTAAATATCCAAAGAGGAAGACGTAAAAGAACTAAACTCCCTTCTTGGAGCTCATTCTAAACCCCTGGGAGAAACCAAAAGGAAAATAAATAAAATACACAAGAGCCTGACATACACATTAGAATATTAATACTTACCATAAGCTGCTTATCTGTTATCTGAAGGACATCTACCAACTCCTCTATCAACCCATTATATAAGATACTATTTGCTGACTCCTGCAAGGCATTGGAATACACTGCAAAAGGAGAAATAAACACTTTAGGCAAGAAGGCAGTGGTCAAGCCACTGCCCAATGACAAACCTTTGGCACCTACTGATTCTGGGAAAAGATTCCCTTCCAACCAGCACTGGAGGACAGAATCACTGAATTTTGGAAGATTGATCAAATAGGGTGATAAGCCTTCAATGTCTTCCAAACTGACAGATTCTCCTATTATTAGTACTGGTAGTCATGAGCAAGGATTTTTGGGAATGGAAGTATGAAGAGAAAGTGAAGAGCTAATTTTTTATAGTATCACTACTTGATAGAGTAACTATTATGCCTTTTGTATAGACTTCATATGAAGACTAGTCTCTTCATGTGATACTTCTGTTTTTCATTGGAAACACTTATACAGGCTGTAAAGAACAGAATTTTGGACTACTGCAGACTAAGTCAGAAACTTGTAAATGACACTGTGGATTAAAGTTGAGAATGCGTATAATCCACTTTCAATGAATCCCACACAGACGTAATAGTAGACATAGTCTCCTGAAGTGCAACTAATGGATTTGAGCACATTCATTTAGTTAAACAAACATGTATCCATTAATGTGCCAGAAGTTATGCGAGGTGTGAGTACAAAAAGAAGAGTATGAATTTCACTTCAAGAACTCATAGTTTGAAAGAGGAGAAAAACAAGTAATAACATAACAAAAGCTGGTAATATTAACAGCAGCTACCATTTCATACCTTCTAAGTGCCTAGCCTGTGCTAGGTGCTTTATAGGTTTTCATTTAATCCTTGTATCAGGCTATAAGGTAAGTGCTATCCCAATATTAAATGAAGAAACAGGCCAAAAGCATAAACATGTAGCACTAATCATCTGCAGAATCCGGATGAGAGCCCAGGACTGATTCCAAAACCAATGTCCTTTCCATTCTACCACTCTGAAGTAAAAGTAAAATGCACAGTATTGACTTCTTAATTAATATCTTCTAACTTCAAAATTGTACTACTGATAGGACAGAAGAGGAAGATGAAATGGCAAAAGGACGAATAGGGGCTAGGAGAGAGGACTACCTGAACATCCATCTAAAAGAAAAAGGGCCAAAATCAAGACTAAACCCAAGCAATACATCTGTTAAGTATTATACTGTTTTCTAATACAACATTAACAAGCTCAAGAATGATGAATATAGTGAACATTAGAAATGTAGGCAATTTTACAAATTAATTTGCCACCTAGATAACTACAATTAAGCCTCACAGCAACAAAGACATAGATGAAGCTCAAAGGAAATCATGTCTAAATTGCCTAATCAGGGCCTGTTATTTATAGTGTTATAGTCTCTTACCTAGTATAGATATTGCATGCAGCCTGGCTTGAACAGCCTGCAATCGTTTCCTGTGATTAGAAAAGCCATGGGCCAGCCGTATGTGTGTAAATAACAGCATCTGTAGGAATAGAAGACCTAAATTAGGAAACCAATGAAAACGGAGAATGTAGTTTCTAAGGGTTAAATCTTACCTACTGGGGTATTTGGTAAAACGGTATAGTGATAGTTCTTGGCAACAAGCTGAAGACATTTGGCAAGAGTTCTGATTGTTATTAATCAAATCAAATATTTTAAAACCCTAAGAATGACCAGAAAAAACACAACTAAATGTTTTCTCCTTCATACATAAAGTATTGAGATACTAACACTCCATTTTGCATGATGAGTAAAGCAGCTTATGTCTTTCTCAATTCTCATAAAAACCTAACTAGGAAGTCAGCAGGTGTTGGCTTCATAAAAGATGAGGAAACTAAGGCTCAGAGGCTAATTTACCCATGATCTGACTCCTTCCTTTCTGATATGCTGTTTCCCAACCCAACAAGTACCATTAATCTACATGGATGACAATCCACATCCTTTAGATAAATATTAGGACCTATCATACCTGCTTGTCCTTAGGAATGCTGTACATTTTTGTAAGCGATTCCATGATTTCAGAAGGGCTTTCTGAAATCTACATTAGAAAAAAAAAAAACTGGTTAGGAACAAAAAGTAAACTGAATGTTAGGAAACTGGCCAACAGTCAAAGATTCCTCTTACCTTGTCAAGTTGCTCTATGTGAATATAATGTAGTGTGTTACTAGTTGTCTGAAATTAAAAAGATAGAGTTGTCAGAAGTCAGTGTTAATACCTTAGCTTCCCTTTCCATAAGAGCTGTCTGAATACTAAGATGTCACCCTAGGTTGAAGCCTAACTGAATGCTCTTAAAATTAAGGTAACTTTAGAGTCCCCCCAAATACCCATTTTATATACAGAATATTCTCAAAAAAGCTTCTTTGAAGACAACAATATCAAAATGTAAAAAATTAAGGTAACTTTAGAGTCCCCCCAAATACCCATTTTAGATACAGAATATTCTCAAAAAAGCTTCTTTGAAGACAACAATATCAAAATGTAATGCACAGTCAGACACAATATTCTTCCTTATCCCTTTTAAAAGTTTTATTTTTTAATTGAAGTATAATTAACATACACTGTTGTATTTGTTTCAAGTGTACAGTATAATGATTCAGCACTTCCACACATTACTCAATACTCAGCATGGTAAGTGTTACTTTTAATCCCCTTTATTATTTAACCCCCCCACCCACCTCCACTCCAGCAACCACCAGTTTGTTCTCTGTATTGTCTGTTTTGTCTCTTTTCTCTTCCTTATCCCTTTTTTAAACCTAACTTAATTCCCACAGCCTCTGTATTCATAGCAAAGACCAAATCCACGAAAATGGCTTCCACCCTAGATATGCACTACAGCTGTTTTCAGGGCACCATTAATCTAGGAATTATGCTATAGGTAGAAAAAAATCTATTCATTAAGCTACTTATAAACAAAACTGAATTTCAGTACCTCCTCAAAGAATATGGAATGACTAGATAATTGAAGCAGGACCTTGAAAGCAACATACAGACTTCTTACAAACTGGCTAAGTAGAGAAAAATGCACAAGTCATGGCAATGCCTCACAGGGGAGTCCTGTCTTTCAGCAGCTCCAACATAAGATCCAAACTTATCAGAGCTGGGCATACAATGAATAGTTATTTCTGAAAAGGTAGTAGGTATGTTTAATTTGGGAGGGCAGCAATGAAGCTCAAAACCATCCCCTCATTTAACTGGAGTTCCAGAAGTCAACTCCAGTTACAGTACATCATAGACTATCAGAACAAGTCAATGAGACTCACCCTTTTCTCGATTTTGACCTCGGCCCCAGGGTCTGCATAGAATTCAAAGTGTAGTGTAGTTGCACTGGGTGGGTATTTCTGTGTATAAAGCACATGAAAGAATCAGATACCGTCTTCTCCTCAAATCTTCCTCCAAAGTCCTAACCATCTGTCCAACTCATTGTAGCAGCAAAATGAGCAGTACAGTCAGCAGCTACAGTGCCTTCACCCCTCGTCTTAGCAGAGCTCAGGTATCTTATAACACAAAATCAGGAGGATGGCGCCCAGAGCTCCAAAAGCCTTCACATTTCTTACTTTTTAAGTTATCAGCTGCCCTTTCTTCTAAGAGATTAATTCTGACTGTGGCTATTCTCAAGAGGAAAAGGAGAGGCAAGTCTGCCAAGCAATAATGAGTAAGAATCCAAGAAAAGATGGAAAACAAATACAAGGGTCTAAGTACCAACTTGGGAATGGAAAAGAATATTTTTATGGAAACTTTAGTGTATATCATCACCTTTTGAAATATTTTTTCAAACTGTGCTTCATTAGTGTACCTTCTTAATTCTTTAAATACCCTTTCATACCATTCTATACCACTTCCCATGGTCTCAAAATGCTTTTCTGCACAGGTGAATACCAAGTCAATATAAACCAGACCCTGACAAAAATCCACTTTAACTCTGAAAAGCAAAAACAAAATTAAGATGACAACAGCATGCCCATTAAAATGAATCCTTAAAAGAAACCAGTAGCAGTGGTTGCCTCTGAAAATGGAGAATTATTGTATAATTAATTATATATAATAAATTTTTTAAATTGAAGAATTACAGTATGCAATCATTTAAAAATTGCATGTATATATATATATATGAAAAAACATGCATATGTATTACTTCCTTTTAAAGTACACATATTTTTCAAAGTCTCACTGATATCAATATCAATAAATAATCACCAAATATCAATAAATAAAAGGATGTGTGATTTCTTAACACAGATTGGGCCCCAAACAGACATCATACAAACAGTATAGTGTTATCACACTGTTTTGACAAAGGGCAAAGAACAAGCTTGATATACAAAAGGAGGCTCAGAATTAACCAACTTTAATATGAAAGTTATTTTCTCTTAATTAGAATTCCAAGCTGAATACTTTTTAAGATTTATGTAGCTTTATTAAACAGACAACACTAACCTCCGTATTACCCAATATTCATTCATATAACACATACTAAAGAAAGTATACCAACTAAGGCAAGAAAGTAATTTGTTTTAATCTGTAGTTTTCTTTGACCAGAAAAAAAACCATTTTCCCAGGAGGGAAAGCTTGCTAAGATAAATTCACTAAATTTCATTGCAGCTATCTGTCCTGTACATGACAAACTGACAAAAATAGCAACATCTGTTGGAAAATATAATTGCTTCTTGGCACAGAACTGTTTTTAACAAATCCAATTGTGCCTTGTGGTTCCAAAACAACCTATCAAAGCAGAAGGGAGGATGGCCTAACCTTTTATCCAAAGCATGGATGAAAGGTATGAGAAGGACAGAACATGAAGAGTGAACATGTAAAACACACGGAACATTTTAAGTTCTCAATAACCTTCACGTCAGGACTATTCCTCAAGCATCAATTCTTAAAAGCCATGCTATACTGCCCAGAGTTCCAATAGTTCCAGTAAGAGAATGCAAACAAATACACTTTCTGGGATTTTTCAACACCTTCAAACCTATTCACCAAATACAGCTTCCTACTCAAGAGCTGGGTATGAACATACACTGTGTTTCTGAGATTCTTCCTACTGTCAGCACATTGAGGGACCAAGCATTTCTAGATGAGGTGTGTTATGTCTCAATTGAGCTCAGGTTCCTCAAAGGTCCTGATTTGAAGTGCCTTACCATAACGTAAGGCTCAAAAAGAGACCACACATAACTCTGCCAAAAGACACCAATACCCCAGAATTACTTACCATCATATGCAAGTCTCTACAACATTCTGCAAGTCCAAAGCCATTCTCCTTTCCACCCCAACTCTTAAAAAAGGAAAAAGACAGTGTTAAAATAGTGCTTAAAGTAGCCCTGTGTATAAAATATTTAAGAGTATGCGGCTGCCTGGAATACGGTGTTGAGAAGACATCCACTGTGAAAGTCCAACAAACAAAAAGAGGGAGCAAAGAGAAGCAAGGACTTAAGACTCAAGGCAAGATGGTCTGCCTAAAGGTGATTTCTCCAATGAGATCAATTTCACTGTTCTGTAAGGATGCTACTGGGAAGAACATAAGCAACTATTGCACTGTAAATGCTTGTTGTCATACTTGCTGGCAGGTCAGTTTTATCCCATCAGGCCTTCAGTACTCTATTATGCTTTCCATGCTCTCAGCTTGTATCACCTTCCTCACTACAGTGAGGAATCACATGCTCTACAGTTCCAATTTTTTAAAAGATTTTATTTATTTCTTTGACAGAGAGAGAGAGAGAGAGTTATCACAAGTAGACAGAGAGGCAGACAGAGAGAGAGAGGAGGAAGCAGGCTCCCTGCTGAGGAGAGAAGCCAACACGGGACCTGAGCTGGAGGCAGAGGCTTTAACCCACTGAGCCACCCAGGTGCCCCATATAGTCCCATTTTTAAACATGAACCAAGCTGCAAAGCAGAAGACTCATGCTCTGCCACCACGAAATCTAAAAACTCATCAATACTAGCCTCTAAGGTAATGGGGGAGAATGACTAAATTGTGTACTATTAACTGGCCTTTGAAGGCCCAAACCTCCAGCCATATATTCTTGCTTAATAAACTCGCTTGCATTTTCAACAGTGCTTGAGATATCAAACATTTTTGTTTGATTTGGAATGCTCCCAAGGGTGGGGTGAACATTTGTTGAAAACATTAAATAGCAAATGCACATGGGACAAGGCAAACAATTGCGTTAAACAACAGACAAACTGAAAAGCTTGAGAGGAAAGGCTAGGGTGTGAGATGCTTTGGAGAATAAGGGCTTGGAAAAGTTTCACAGACTCCTGGGAATCTAGGAGGCCACATGTATGCCCAAGATTAAGCACATTCTCAGGAAAGACCTGAGAAGGCCCTAAGTTCTACATGCTTGGGTGGTCATCAGGCTCTGTGCGAGTCACAAGTGAAGGCTAAGGCAGAATTTGTAAACATCCTGGTTAATCAGTGAAGATATGAGTATTGCCACTGAAGATACTAACATATACACAGAACCCACCTGTATAAAGACTGGGGTGGGGGAAGGGAAGTATGTATTTTCTTTTGTTCAGGAATTTAAGGCAAATCACTAGCTAACCACTAATCTAAGAGCATAGATTCTGATAATCATATATCAGAATATATATGATGAAATCAGGTCAGGAAAGTCTAAAGAAACAACAACAAACCATAACAAACCCTGGTGAAGGGTGAGAATTTGATTTCCAAAGTTGCCACATTATAATATTAAAAATGTCCACCATTCAACAAAAAAACCCAAGGTATACAAAGAAACAAGACTATGAAACACACAAAGGAAAAAGAAACTACAGCAACATGAGCATGAGCAGTGATGTCAGCATTATGTCCAAATAAGACATATCTCACTGTCCCAACAGAATATAATATGCAACAATTGGCATCCACCCATGAATAAAAGTGCCTTTGTTGGGAGTTGGGGAACCTAGCCCCATAAACCCAAGGATGGGGGTGGTGGAGAGTCTCACCCAATTGCCTACTGGGTAATAGACTTAAAGACCTTGGTCCCAGCTAGACACCCTGCAGTGGCCTATGAACCAGCTACTGCCACTCTGAGGAGCCCCAGGAGAACATGGTCTTAAAGAATCACCCATGGGTGAAGGTACGATTTGTGGGATTATGACTGAATGCCTCTAAGTCAGGATCCCGCCCAGGCGGAATAATAATACGGCAGGGTCATGGGGCCTCAGCTGGCCTCAGCCAGCCAGTCCCCCACCGTCCCTGCCACCTGCTGGGACCAGGGTCCAGTGCTTATAGCTGCTCATCCCGGGAAATGGTATACGGCCAGAAAGAGGGCTGCCCCCTTGCCTGTCACACAACGCACATTTGTGGGAACCTGGAGCTAAACCATTCATAGATGACCTGCTTCTGGGTTGGGAGAGCAGAATCCTCACTGTGATCTATTGAAAGTCAACCCTGACACAGGGTTTGTAAAAACTAACAAACAAAACAAACAAATGATCACCCATGGGCGATAAAGTTCAAAGGACAAAAATATCAAAAAATAATAAGAGCTGAAATAATTTATTAATGAATATACAATTTGAGAAGAGGTAAACTGAACATTAAAAACAAAATGAGGTTGGGGGAAGTAAAAGGGTAGAGTATCTGTGTGTGATCAAAGTTGTTATCGGCTTAAAAAAGACTTATCTATGTTTTATGTAGAGCTCATGGTAACCACAAAACAAAAACCTAGATTAGATAGAAAAAAGATAAACAAAAAGGAATCAAAGCATACTACTATGGGAAACCATCAATTCACAAAGAAAGGCAGGGAGAGAGGAACAAAGGACAGGAAAATACAGAACAGCCAGAAAACAATAAGATGGCATTACTAAGTCCTCGCCTATCAATAATTACTCTAAATGCAGATGTATTGATTTTCCAATTAAAAGGCACTGGAATGGCTGGATGGATTAAAAAAGACTGAATCAAGAAATGGGCAGAAGACATGAAAAGACATTTCTCCAAAGACGACATTCAAAAGACACATGAAAAAGTACTCAACATCACTTGGTATCAGGGGAATACAAATCAAAACCACAATGATACCACCTCATATCAGTCAGAATGGCTAAAATTAACGAATTAACGAAATGACAGACGTTGGCAAGGATGTGGAGAAAGGGAACCCTTCTAGCTGGTGCAGCCACTCTGGAAAACAGTATAAAGGTTCCTCCAAAAGTTGAAAATAAAGCTATCCTACAACCCAACAATTGCACTACTGGATATTTACCCCAAAGAAACAAATGTAGTGATCTGAAGTCACCTGCACCCCAATGTTTATAGCATCAATGTTGCTAAACTATGGAAAGAGCCCAGATGTCCATCGTCAGAAGAATGGATAAAGATGTGGTATATAATACACACACACACACACACACACACACACACACACACACACAATGGAGTATTATGCAGCCATCAAAAAATGAAATCTTGCCATGTGCAACAACATGGATGAACTAGAGGGTATTATACTAAGTGAAATAAGTCAATCAGAGAAAGACAATTATCATATGATCTCACTGATATGTGGAATTTAAGAAACAAGGCAGAGGATCAGAGGGGAAGAGAGGAAAAAAATGAAACAAGACAAACGCAGAGAGGGAGACAAAGCATAAGGGCTCTAATGGAGGTTGCTGGAGTAGAGCGGGGCTGCTGGAGTAGAGAGGGGTGGAAGGTTGGGGTAACTGGGGAGGGTATCTGTTGTAAAGAGCACTGGATATTATATAAGACTGATGAATTACAGACCTGTACCCGCGAAACAAATAATATATATGTTAATTAACTAAATTTAAATAAAATTTAAACAAACAAAGTCTCAGCAGCTTACAAGGGACTCACTCCAGCTTTAAGGAGACATGTAGACTCAAAGTGAAGGAATGGAAAAGATAGTCTATGCAATAGAAACAGAAGGAGAGCATGGATAGCTGTACTTGTATCAGACAAAATACTTTTACTTAAAACCTGTAACAAGAGACAAAGAAGGTCATTATATAATGATAAAGGGGTTAATTCAAAGAGTATATAGCAATTGTAAATTATATACACACAATACTGGAGCACCTAAATACATTAAAAGCAAATATTAACAGATCTGAAGGGAGAAACAGATTAATAATAGATAATGATAGGGGATGTCAATACTCTACTTTTTTCACCAATGGATAAACTGTCGCAACAGAATATAAGGAAATGTTGAATTTAAACTATACCTTTTAAAAAAGTTTTTATTTAAATTCCAGTTAATACAGTCTGATATTAATTTCAGGTGTACAATATAATGATTCAACACTTTCATTCAACAGTCAGTCAGTGCTCACCGCAAGTGTACTCCTTAATCCCTATCACCTATTTAGCCCAGCCCCCCAATATCTACACCCTGTAACCATTAGTTTGTTCTCTATAGATAAGAGTGTGTTTCTTGGTTTGCCTATCTTTTCCCTTTGCTTGTTTTGTTTCTTAAATTCCACAAATGACTGAAATCATATGGTATTTGTCTTTCTCTGACCTATTTCACTTAGCGTAATACTTTCTAGAAAGCTCCATCCGTATTATTGCAAATGGCAACCTACCAGGAATATACACACTGAACAGCAGAATACACACTCTTCTCAACTGCACATAGAACATTCTCCCACATAGATTACATAGTAAATTACAAAATAAGTCTTAGCAAATTTAAGATACTGAAATTATACCAAGTATCTTTCCTAACCACAATGGTATAAAACTAGAAATCAATTAACAGGAGAAAAACTGGAAAATTCACAATATGTGGAAACTAAACAATACACTTGTGAAGAACCAATGACTCAAAAAAAAAAAAAAGAAATCAAAAGGGAAATTTTAAAATACCAGGAAAAAAGACAATGGAAACCTATCAAAATTTATGGGATGCACCAAAAGTAGAACTAAGAGAGAAGTTCATAGGGATAAATGACTATAGTAAAAAACAAGAAAGATCTCAAATACACAACCTAACTTTCAAACTAAAGAATACAAAAGAACAAATGAATCCTGAAGTTAGTAGAAGGCAGGGAAATAACAACGATCACAGCAGAAATAAATGAAATAGAGACCCCCCCCCCACCAAAAACCAAAAACAAAACACCCAAGGGTTTTTTTGAAAAGATAAACGAAATAGATGAAATTTCAGATAGACTAAGAAAATAAGAGTGAAAACTTAAATCAGAAATGAGGAGACATTACAAATGATACCACATGGATAAAAAAAGATTAAGATAGAAAGGATAAGTGAAATTATTATTTCACCTGTAAGTGGAATTTAAGAAACAAAATAAAGGGGAAAAAAAGAAGAGAGACATAAACCAAGAAAGTCTTCATTATAGAGAACAAACTGATGGTTACTGGTTGGGAGGTGGGGAGAGAGATGGGTGAAATAGGTGGTGGGGTGTAAGAGTACACTTATGATGAGCACTGAATAATGTAAAGAGTTGTTGAATCATTATACTGTATTCCTGAAACTAACAAAACACTGTATGTTAACTGTAGTGGAATTAGAATTTAAAAACTTAGTAAAAAAAAGAAACTATATATGAACAAATTGCCAACACACTGCATGACCTGTAAGAATTGGAAAATTTCTTAGAAACAGAACTTACCAATAGTGGATAATGAAGAAATAGAAAATCAGAAGAAACCGATAATGAGTAAAGATGATTAAATCAGTAATCAAAACATACCCAATACAGAAAAGCCTAGGACCAGATGGTTTTTCTGGTATATATTCACCAAACATTTATTTTTATTATTTTTTTAAGATTTTATTTATTTATTTGACAGAGATCACAAGTAGGCAGAGAGGCAGGCAGAGAGAGAGGAAGGGAAGCAAGCTCCCTGCTGAGCAGAGAGTCCGATGCGGGGCTCGATCCCAGGACCCCAGGATCATGATCTGAGCCGAAGGCAGGGGCTTTAACCCACTGAGCCACCCAGGCTCCCCTTCACCAAACATTTAAAGAATTAACACTAATCCTTCTCAATTTCTTACCGAAAAATTGAAGAGGCCAGACTTCCAAACTCATTTTAAGAGGCCAAAATTACCCTGATACCAAAGCCAGATAAGGACACTACAAGAAAACAGGCTATCATCCCTGATAAATGAAGACACAAAAACTGTCATCAAAATACTAGCAAACCAAATTGAAACAGTACATTAAAATGATCATATACAATTATCAAGTGGGATTAATCCTTGGGATGCAATGACTGTTCATCATATACATGCCAATAAATAAGATATATCACATTAAGAGAATAAAAAACAAAATTCCAAGATGTCAATAGATGCTGAAAAAAAATGACAAAAAGTCAATATTCTTTCATGATAAAAACTCAAAAACAAGGTACAGAAGGAACACAGTTCAACATTTTAATAAAGGCCATATGTGACAAGTCCATAGCTAACATCATACTCAAATGGTAAGAAGACGAAAGCTCTCCCTCTTAAGATCCTGAACAAGGGTGCCCACTCTTAACACTCCTATTCAATTATAGTACTAGAAGTCCTAGCCAGAACAATTAGGTAAGAAAAGAAATAAAATGCATCCATTTCAGAAAACAAGAAGCAAAACTGTCTCCATTTACAAGTGATATCTTACGCATTAAAAAAACCCTTAAAAACCACAAAAAAACCCCTGTTAAATTCAGCAAAGTTGCAGGATATGAAATCAATGTAAGAAATCAGCCACATTTCTATATATTAACAATAAACTATATGAAAAAGAAATTTCTAAGAAAACAATCCCTGGGCACCTGAGTGGCTTAGCTGGTTAAACATCCAGCTCTTTAATTTCAGCTCAAGTCATGATCTCAGGGTTGTGAGACTGAGCCCCAGGGTGGGCTCTGTGCTGGGTGTGTAGCCTGCTTGGGATTCTTGGGTTTCTCACCTTCTCCCTCTGCCTATCCCTGCCCCACTCCTACTCACTCTCTCCCCCTCCAAAAAAAGTTAAAAAGGAAAACAATCCCATTTATAGTAACACCAGAAACAGCAATAAATTTAACCAAGGTGAAAGACCTGTACATTGAAAACTATAAAACACTGATGAAAGAAATTAAAGACATAAATGGAAAGATATCCTGTGTTCATGAATCACAAGAATGTTAAAATGTCCACAGAATCCAAGGGCCATCTACAGATTCATGTAATTGCTATTTAAAATTCCAATGACCTTTTTTTTTCAGAGAAATAGAAAAAAAATCCTCAAATTAACATGGAACCACAAAAGACCCTAAATAGCTAAAACAATCTTGAGAAGGAACAGCAAAGCTAGCGGTATCACGTGTCCTGATTTCAAACATTACAAAGCTAGAGCAATAAAACAGTATGGTATTGACATAAACACAGACAAATACACCAACAGAACAGAAACAAGAGCCCAGAAATAAACCCTCATATATATGGTCAACTAATATTTGACAGGGATCCAAGAATAATCAATGGGGGAAAGCACAGACTCTTTGCTAAATGGTGCTGGGAAAACTGGATAACAAAATGCAGAAAAATGAAAATGTACTCCTTTCTTTTTACCCCTCAAAAAACTAAACCTGAAATGGATTAAAGACTTCAACATGAGACCTGAAACTGTAAAACTACTAGAAGAAAACAGTAAAAGCTCCCGGACACTGGTCTTGGCAATTACTTTTTTTGGATACCATTAGTACAAGCAACAAAGGCAAAAAATAAGGGAGAGAACACTAAAAGAATTCATTACAACTCAGCAATACACAAAAAGTGATTTAAAAAAGGGCAGAGGAGTTAAATACACATTTTCCCAAAGAAGACCTACAAATGGCCAACAGGTATATGAAATAGTGTTCAGTAGCACTATTCATCAGGGAAATGCAAATCATAACCACAATAAGATACTGCCTCATACCTGTTAGAATCTAGACTACTATCAAAAAGAACAGAGATAACAAGTATTGGTTAAGATTTGGAAAAAAGGAGACCCTTTTGTACTGTTGGTGGGGATGTAAGTTGGTATAGCTACTATGGAAAATGCTATCCTCAAAAAATTAAAAATAGAACTACTCTATGACCCAGCAATCCCAATTCTGGGTATATATCCAAAGGAAATGGTATCAGGACATCAACGAGATATCTGCCCTCTCCTATTAACTGGAACATTATTCACACTAGACAACATATGGTGACAAACTAAGTGTTCATCTGTGGATGAATGGATAAAGAATATGACACACACACACACACACACAGGAGTATTATTCTGTCAAGTCAGATAGAGAAAGACAATTACTGTATCATATCACTTATATGTGGAATTTAAAAAGCTGAACTTACAGAAACAGAATGGTGGTTGCCAGGGGCTAGGGCCTGGGGCAAATGGAAAGATGTTGGTCAAAGGGTACAAACTTCCAGTTTTATGGTAAGACCTAGGAATCCAATGTATAGCATGGTGACTATAGTTAACAATACTGTATTATGTATTTATCAGTTGCTTAGAGTAAATATTAAATGTTCTCCCCACAAAAAAGGAATGATAACTATGTGAGGTGATAATCCTAGTATGGTAATCACTTTGTAATATTCAAGTGTATCAAATCAACATGCTGTAAACCTTAAATTTACACATTATACATCAATTATATTTCAATAAAGCTAGAAAAAAATAAAACCTGTTCCTAAATCCAGATACTTAACAGGCAAAGATCAGTAATTTTAGATATGCTCAAAGAGGTAAAGGAAATCATACACAAAGAACTAAAGGAAGCCATGAAAATATTTCATCAAATATCAACAAAGAGGTTATAAAAAAAGGAAGCAAACAAATTACAGCACTGTAAAGGACAGTAACAAAAATGAAAATATTCACTTTTTGAGTGTTTCACCAGATATAAGCAGGGAGAGGTATGAATCAACTAACATAATTAAATACATAGAATATCAGGTGGTAGGAAATAAGTGCTATAAAGAAAAATAAAAGCAAAGAAGGTGACAAACAGTACACAGGATGTTCCAATTTTAAAACAGGATGTTAGGAAAGACCTTGCAGAGATAGTGGTAAAGATGAAGGAGCAAGCCATAGAGAGAACTGGGAACATAGCTATATAGAGGTCCTGCAGGAAGAGTATACCTAGCACTGTCCAGGAAAAGGAAAGAGGCCAGGTACATGGAATAGACCGAGCCTGGGGGAAACAAATGGGAGAAGTCGGAAGTCTGATACTGTACACATTACAACTGAGGTATCTATTATATATCCAGTAAAGATTTTTGAGTCAGCAATTATACAAGAAAGCCAAGGGTGGATCCCTGAGCCACTCTAACACTCAGAGGCTGAGCACAGGAGGAGGTACTTGCCAAGAGACACAGAAGGGCAGTTCTGGAAACTCAGGAGGACCAGGAGGTGGTTTTGACGCCAAGACTACCGCCTAATCTTTAAAATTTTCTTTACATTTCCTATTTTCCAGTTTCCTACAAAGTACTAAAACAAACTTACTATTTTTTAAATCAAGTCAACACATTTATTAATTTTTATTTTAATTCCAGTACAGTTAACATACAGTATTAACTTACTTTCAGGTATACAATACAGTGATTCAACAATTCCATGTATTATTCTGTTCTCATCAAGAAGTATACTCTTTAAAAAAAAAAAAAAGATCTTATTTATTTATTTATTTGACAGAGATCACAAGTAGGCAGAGAGAGTGGGAAGCAGACCCCCTGCTGAGCAGAGAGCCGGATGCAGGCTTGATCCCAGGACCCTGAGATCATGACCTGAGCTGAAGGCAGAGGCTTTAACCCACTGAGCCACACAGGTACCCCCAAGAAGTGTACTCTTAATCCCCTTCACCTATTTCACCCACCTCCCCTCAGGCTACCATCTGTTTGGTTTTTGGTTTGTCTTTTTCTCTTTGTTCATTTGTTTCTTAAATTCCATGTGAGTGAAATCAAATGGTATTTGTCTTTCTCTGACTGACGTATTTTGCTTAGCATTATACTCTCTAGCTCCATCCATGTTGTTACAAATGGCAAGATTTCATTTTATGGCTGAATATTCTTCCACTGTTTATCCATTCATCCATGGGACATGTGCTGCTTCCAGTTTGGCTACTGTAAATAATGCTGGAATTAACATAAGAGTGCCATATATCCTCTTAAATTGGTGTTTTGTATTCTTTGGATAAATACCCAGTTATGTGATTACTGGATCATATGGTAGTTCTATTTTAAAAATTACATTCTCAAAGAAATATTTAATGCTGTGGGAAAATACTCACCATGGGTTATGTGGAGGGAAAAGCAGGATATGGAACACAATGCTATTGTTTATTTTTTGTACATGATGGTGACTGAAGACTGTTCTTTCTTCTTTAAAATTTTATGTACTTTCTTACTTTCAACAATAAACATGTATTACTTTCGTAAAAATTCCGAGACAATTATATTTGCAAATAAATACTGGAAGGTGAAAAAATATCAATAAATTTGAAGCTAGGTTAACTGACATTACCCAGTTGGAAGAGCAGAAAGAAGGAATATCAAAACTAAGTCAAAGAGATATGTGGAACTCCATCAAGTATACCAATGCATGCATAATGAGAGTCCCAGAAAGAGGGGAGAAAGGGGAACAGAGAAATTATTTATGGAAATAATTGCTAAAGTCATCTCAAATTTCACCAAAGACATGATCTACAAATCCAATTCAGGGGACGCTTGAAGCAGCAAGAGCAAAAGAAATTGTCATGTACAAGGGATCCTCAGTAAGATCAACAGCTGATTTTTTTCATCAGAAACCATGGAGGTCAGAGTACATGGAGGAAGAGATATTCCAAGTGCTAGAGGAAGAGAACTGCCAATCAAAAATTCTGACACAATTATCCATCAAAAATGTAGGAGAAATTAAGAATTCCAGATAAAAGCTGAGGGACCTTGTTGCTGGTACACATGATTCAAGAAATGCTAATTGGAGTCCTTCAGGTTGAAATGAAAGGGCACAAGACAGTAACCTGACTCCATGTGAAGAAATAAAAACACCAGTAATATAACTACATAGGTAAATTATAAAAGTCAGTATTAACATATTTTTAATTTTATAACCCCTCGTTTTCTGTGTTTTAAAAGAAAACTATATAAAACAGTAATTATAAATCTATGCTGATGGGCACACAACACATGAAGATGTAATTTGTGGCAACACAAAATGGGGGAACAGAGCTATACAGGACCAAATTTTTTGTGTACTATTAAAACTAAGTATTAATTCAAACTAACTCTTCATTACTCAAGTGTTAGTCTAACCCAAAGGGAAAACGTTTGTAACTAGACAAAAAAACAAGGAAATAGAAGACTTGAACATTAAATCAACTAGACCTAACAGATAAATGTATGTAACAATCCATCCAACAAGATATACATTCTTCTTTTTTTTAAGATTTTATTTATGTATTTGACAGACAGAAATCACAAGTAGGCAGAGAGAGGAGGAAGCAGGCTCCCTGCCAAGCAGAGAGCCCGATGTGGGGCTCGATCCCAGAACCCTGGGATCATGACCTGAGCAGAAGGCAGAGGCTTTAACCCACTGAGACACCCAGGCATCCCCTCCATTCTTCTAAAGTACATATAAAATATTCTCCCAGATAGACCACATGTTAGGCAACAAAACAAACTTTAAGAAATTAAAAAAGAATAAAATCATACAAAGTTATCATCTCCAAGTTAGAAATCCCAAACAGAAGGAAATCTGAAAAACTCACAAATATGTAAAAATTAAACAAAACACTCCTAACAACCAATGGGTAAAAGAAGAAATCACAAGGGAAATTAGAAAATTACCCAAGATGAATGAAAATAATATGACATACTAAAACTTATAGGATTTGCTGAAAGCAGTGCTTACAGGGAAATTCACAGCTGTAATTGCCTACCTTTAAAAAAAGAAAGATCTAAAATCAGTAACCTAACTTTCTACCTTAAGGAACTAGAGAAAAAAGAGCAAACCAGACCCAAAGCAAACAAAAAGAAGGAAATGGGCAAAAATTATAGCAGAGATAAATGAAACAGAAATCAAGTGAACCAATTTTGGTTCTTTGAAAAAAAAATCAACAGAAATAGACATGCTTTTAGACTGACCAAAAAAAATGTATGTTCTTGGGGCGCCTGGGTGTCTCAGTGGGTTAAAGCCTCTGCTTTCGGCTCAGGTCATGATCCCAGGGTCCTGGGATCGAGCCCCACATCGGGCTCTCTGCTCCGCGGAGAGCCTGCTTCCTCCTCTCTCTCCCTGCCTGCCTCTCTTGCCTACTTGTAATCTCTGTCTGTCAAATAAATAAATAAAATCTTAAAAAAAAAAAGATTCAAAAAAAAATGTATGTTCTTGCTTTCTCTTGCTCTTTTTCAAATATACATATAGATAGGAGGAACCAGTGAAAAGGGAAAGATTTAAGGCAGCTGGCTATTATGTTCATCTTCAACAGTCAGAGTTAGATACTCAATTTTTTTTATCTTTATCTCAAAATTGAGTTTAGGTATAAAATTGAGAAAATGATGCTTATAGCATCTTTCTGATGATTACATGAGATAAGAATGTATAAATTACAAGGTCCAACATTAAGAACTTGATAAAGGCATCTGTTACCAAATATTGATGCATTAAAAATAGTCATTGTGGCATTATTTACAACAGAAAAATACTGAAAAATTACCCAAACAATGAGAAATGTCTGTTAATGGAGATAATCATATGCTGGTGTAACTTGAGAGTACTTAAAATATTCACTTACAGAAGGTATAAACCATTATTTTTATATCTATTTCTTCTCTGATGGTATTGGTTTTATTCCCCAAATGACTGCCCACCCGAAACAACTGAGAATATGTAGTTATACTTTCTTTGAATGCTTTTAGCTTCATGCTTTCAACACTCAACTTTTTAATACATCTTAATTTTACTTTGAGGCAGAATCTACCTTAATAGCCCCACAAATAGTTAGCCAGTTGTTATAATATTATTTACTGAATAGCTACTTTTTCTGTTAATGGGGAACGTTGTCATTATTATAAATTCAAGTCCTATGTGTTGGATCTGTTTGTGTAAATATTCAACTGAATTCCACTGTTACTACCATGCTACCTTAACTCCTACAGCTTTACTTAAAAAGTTTAATACCCAATAAGAAAAATACTTTGTCATTACATTTTCTACTTTTTTGGCTATTCCCAGGACTTCTAGGGAAAAAACATGTAATTTGCTGATAACAATGAGGATTTGGTGCCACATAGAAAAGAGAGAGAATGAGACCCAGGATCAAACCAAAGATCTGAATTTGCAAGGCAGAATAAGCTTGAAAGGCTGTACACCTTCACATTGTTCCTTTTGTTTCTTCTGTTGTCACAACTAATTGTTTTAGCATACTTACACGTGTCAGCAGCGCAAAATCTTTCACTCTGTCTTTTGTAATCTGATAAAAATAGAGCACCAATGACTAGAAAGTTGTGCTAAGCTGGAATCCTTAAAAAACCATGTGCTAAACCAAACCTGATTCATGAAAGTCTGTGACCCAGTGACATTTATATTACACATGAAGAAACATTTCTTACAAAATTATGTAAAGTTAATAGGGGAAAACACCAATGTTAATACATTAAAGTTATAAAATTATATATACCATGTGTTCAGCTATGTAAAGAAATACGCATAAAACAAAGACTGAGAAAATCTACCAAAATGCTAAGAATGCACCTGGTCATGATATATTATCTTTTGCACATTTCTAAATTTTTAAAAATACTGAGCACATATTTTTATTATGGGGAAGAGTTTCTTTTGCAGCCAGTAAGGTAAATCTATGAAATGTTTGAGATTCTAGGGTATTTATTAGACTACTCAGAATAACTAGTTCTTTGTCCTTTTTATTATGCATATATATCTGCTTTCTCAACTATGTGAGCTTTATAAGAAAAGAACATGTTTTGTATTACATCCAGCAGAGGGTTGGTTATATACCTCTTTTTTTTTAAAAAAATATTTTATTTATTTACTTGACAGAGATCACAAACAGGCAGAGAGACAGGCAGAGAGAGAGAGGGGGAAGCAGACTCCCTGCTGAAGCAGAGAGCCCGATGCGGGACTTGATCCCAGGACTCTGGGATCATGACCTGAGCCGGAGGCAGAGGCTTTAACCCACTGAGCCACCCAGGTGCCCGGTTATATACCTCTTAAATAGTATCAACTGGAAGGTTTGGGTGTGGATTCAAGAATCAGTCTCAGGCTGACACACCTGAATTTTTATTCCAAACCATGCTACATAACAACCTCTACCATAGTAACAACAAATAATACATTTCACAGTTCATCAGAGGCTAAGAGCCCACAGGCTATTCCCAAAACTAATGTGACTTCTGAATCTCATTATGCTCACCTACCCTGTAGTGTTACCATGATTCGAGCAATTAAGCAGACACCCAATAAATAACTATTTTACCAACCATGCCATAGAGGCATATTTGACACCACTTCACTAGATGGGATTCGCTAAAGAGTTAAGTATTCAGACATCAGGAAAAAGGCTTGATGTTCTTTGAGATGTGGCTGTAAGAATTCAGTAAGATTGTGTAACTTTACACGATAGACTAGACCAGGGTTTTCAAAGTGTGGTCCCTGGACCAGTAGTCTGTCTCACCTAGAAATTTGTAAACAATGGACATTATCGGGGTGCCTGGGTGGCTCAGTTGGTTAAATGTCTGTCTTCAGCTCAGATCATGATCCTGGGGTCCTGGGATGGAGCCCCACGTTGGGCTCCCTGCTCAGCCGGGAGTCTGCTTCTCCCTCTCCCCACGCCCCTCCCACACTTGTGTTCACTCGCTCTAACAAATAAATAAAATTAAAACAACAACAACAACAATGCACATTACCAGGCCCTGTTCCGGGTCTACCGAATCATAAACAGGAGGGGGAGACCAATAATAAAATTACTTGATACAAGCTCAAGTTTGAGAACCAGTGTACTAGACCTTCACAAAACCAACTGGCTCAAAACGAATGAGTGGTCTTGAGATAGAGCCCTGCATCTGACTCCCTGCTTAGCTGGGAGCATGCTTCTCTCCCTCCCTCTGCCCTTCCCATCTTTGTGCTCTCTCAAATAAAAATCTTTAAAAATAAAAAACATTTTAAAAGATTTTATTTATTTGACAGAGAGAGAGAGAGCACAAGCAGGGGGAGCGGCATGCAGAGGGAAAGGGAGAAGCAGGCTCCCCCATTGAGCAGGGAACTGGATGCGGGGCTTGATCCTAGGACCCTGGGATCATGACCTGAGCCAAAGGCAGCCACTTAACTGACCGAACCACACAGAAACCCCAAATAAATAAAGTCTTTAAAAAAAAACTTATCAAACTCAACACCCAAAGAACAAAAAAATCTAGTCAAGAAATGGACAGAAGACATGAACAGACATTTCTCCAAAGAAGACATACATATAGCTGACAGACACATGATAAAGTGCTCAATATCACCTGGCATTAGGGAAATACAAGTCAAAACCACAGTGAGATACCACCTTACACCTGTCAGAATGGCTCAAATGAACAACTAAGGAAATAGATGTTGGCAAGGATGTGGACAAAGGGGAACCCTCCTACACTGTTGGTGGCAATGCAAACTGGTGCAGCCACTCTGGAAAACAGTACAGAGGTTCCTCAATAAGTTGAAAATAGAGCTACCCTATGACCCAGAAATTGCACTAGTAGGTATTTACCCAAAGGACACAAACGTTGTAATCTGAAGGGGTACCTGCACCCCAATGTTTATAGCAGCAATATATACAATAGCCAAACTATGGAAAGAGCCCAAATGTCCATCAACAGATAAATGGATAAAGAAGATAAAAAGAACGAAATCTTGCCATTTGCAAGATGCGGATGAACTAGAGGGTATTATGCTAAGCGAAGTAAGTCAGTCACAGAAAGACAATCACCTTATGATTTCACTCACATTTGGAAGGGAAGGAAAAATGAGATAAAAAGAGGGAGGCAAACCATAAGAGACTCTTTACAGGAAAAAAACTGAGGGCTGCTGGGGGGGGGGAGGTCAGTGGGAGGATGGGGTAATTGGGTGATCGGCATTAGGCACCTGAAGTAATAAGCACTGGGTATTATATGCAACTGATGAATCACTAAATTCTAGCCCTGAAACTAATAATACACTCTATGTTAACTAAATTGAATTTAAATAAACTTAAAACAACAACAGTAACAACAACAAAAAAAATCAACTAGCTTTCAACAATTCAATAAGTCTTCTTCGAGAACTTTCTCTGTGTTTGCAGTTAACTAACCACTATTCATATTCACAACTGGCCCACATCACTAGGTTAAGGGAGTCACCAAAAAACTATCATGAGAAAAGATACCACGTACAAAGTCATTTTTTCATAAAGATCAAAACATGATGTTCAACATTTCGTTTAGAAGCAGTTTACCTTCTTTTGAACCATTTTTGAAAACAGTATGTACATAAACACAATAAACAAAAAGAACACAAAGATTTGGGGGAAAATACTTTTAACAGAGACAAAGGGCTAATATCTCCAACAGAACTTTTGTAGAAAAACACTAAACCAAGAGAAAAATGGGCAAATGAACAGATAATCCCACAAGAGCAAATTCTAATAGCCAAACATGAAAAGATGCTCAAATTCACTACTCATCGGGTAAGGGCCAATTAAAGTAACATGGAGATTACTGGGACTCTTACAAAGAATCAAAATTATCAGTAAGTAAGGACATATATAAAATTGCTTAATGTAGCAATCATTGTTCATAACAGGAAAAAATAGAATATGCATTAATAGGGAAACAGATGAATAAATTATGGAACATTCAATCTATGGAATATTAGATAGCCATTAAAAGAGAGACATAGTTATACAAGTGATTTAGTGAATTTTTAACAAACCATTAAATAAGAAAACTGCGATGCAAAATTATCCTGCCTTTATAATTCAAAGACAAAAATATGCTAAACATTGTCAATATAATACAAAGATAAAAATACATAGGTATTTTTACATGTACAAGGATACATTTTAGGTTGTAGGAAGATGACCCAAGAGAAAAACACACTACACCAAAAAAACTGTGGCAATATGTATTTATGCAAAA
Organism: Mellivora capensis; assembly: GCA_004024625.1. Taxonomy (NCBI): domain Eukaryota; kingdom Metazoa; phylum Chordata; class Mammalia; order Carnivora; family Mustelidae; genus Mellivora; species Mellivora capensis. The sequence goes on from PISX010001062.1 coordinate 151,084, forward strand.
TAATGTGTATATACATAGTTTTAAAAGAAAGTAAATATAAAAGGGACTTATTTAGTTTATGTGCGGACAACCATCTTCAATGATAGTGTCCATTTATTATGTACTTTCAACGTGCTCAGCATTAAACCTAGGAATTTTATTTATGACCTCATTTAGTTTATACCTCAAAACTATGAGGCAGATACCATAATCCCCAATTTACAGATATATAGAGATTAATTTGATCTGCTGACAGAACTAGGTCCTTCTAAACCCAAGTTCTTAACCACATGCAAGTGAATACATGTAGTTGTTGTACAGGGCATTGATAACAAAAAGAATTCAGAGTCAGGAAGCAGTCTAAAAAATGAAAAGACACAAACCAAAATGTCTATCAAAGACCACTGTTAGAAGAACTGTCACATTTCAAAAGAAGATGTAGGAGAAAGCAACCTGTGTCAACAACTTACATTTTTGAGAAAAATTAAGTTTTAAAATTTTAACAGTAGTTTGAGTACTATTACTGAACACCTAGCATATTATATCTTATCCCTCGAAAACAGTTAAGATGCTCTTATTTGTAATAACAAAGCCATCAAGCACATAATATAGTAACAAAAGCTACACCCATCAAGATTCTAAATTGTCTGGGACTCAAAAGTTAACCTTCCATCTACAGTCTTTACATTAGCACAATTCAAAGGAAAAAGGGAGCACATCTATCATACGGTAAAAGGAGCCCAAAACACAACAGAACATACAGTAGTCCCGCCTTATCTGCAGTTTCACTTTCTATGGTTTCAGTTACCCACAGTCAACAGCAGTCTGAAAGATGATGATCCTCCTGATATACCATCAGATGGTCAACAGCAAACCTAGGCTGTATCACGATTACTATGTCACAATGTCTAGTCATTCACCTCACTTCATCACATAGGCATTTTATCATATCGTAAGATGAAGAGTGAATGCAGTACAGTATTTTCAGAGAAACCATATTCATGTAACTCTTGTTACAGTATATTTTTATAACTGTTCAATTAGTTATTATTAATCTCTTACTGTGACTAATTTACAGACTAAACTTTATCATAAGTATGTATAGGAAAAAACAGTAGGGGCGCCTGGGTGGCTCAGTGGGTTAAAGCCTCTCCCTTCGGCTCAGGTCGGGATCGAGCCCCACATCGGGCTCTCTGCTCAGCGGGGAGCCTGCTTCCTCCCCTCTCTCTGCCTACTTGTGATCTCTGTCAAATAAATAAATAAAATCTTAAAAAAAAGTATATATGGGGTTCAGTACTATTTCTGGTTTCAGGCATCCACTGGGGGTCCTGGAATGTATCCCCTGTGGATAGGGTAGGGGGAGACTACTGTAACAGCAATCATTTAAGCAATCCTTCCTGGTGACAGAATGATCCAAGGGAAGAAAAGAACAAGATAACCCCAAACTACCCAAAAACTACAGCAAAAAAATTCCACACTTTGCATATGTGTGCCATGTAAAAGTATAGTACGCATCTTAACTTTTACTTTCTAAATGGTCAGAACAGTTAAATATAGTAGTAAGTATTAGTTTTATAGATAATCGGCCTCCAAGTGGGGTGCTATGATGTGACAAAATATTAATTCTGATAGGTGCTGTTATGGCTCTACACAAAATACTAAATTAAGTACTCTTCTTCCATCTATAAATGTAAAGCTTGTTCTGAAATCTGAAAATCATTCAATATGGTACATCCCCAGAAAGGGTATGGCTCGTATAAGCAGACAGATCAGGTTTCAAACCCCAAATCACTGTCTGATTATGGGAATTAGAAGCAAATCACTTAATACTCTTCGCCTGTAAAATGAGGGTAAGAATTCATACTCCCAGAGTATTAAGAGGATTACATATAGTAGGCATTAAATCAGGTAACAAATACAGCACAAACAATGGAATGTTACAGTCACTGAAGACAGATCTACAAAGTTATTACAAATTCTCACATTTAATTATAAAATACATAGTATATTATAGCTCTAAAACATTTAAAGCACAGAATATAAAAAGTGAAACTGACCCATCATCTTTTCCCCAATTCAATTCCCTATCTAAGCTTACAACTAAGATATATAACTCTTTCTTCACTTTACTAATATAGTTTTACTTTTGGACTTTTAAAAAACATAAATGGGGATCTTCAACTAACTTTTCTTGCTAAGAGATCCTTTCACATTGAGGAACTCTATTAGGGTCATATATAGGCTCATGCCTTGTTAAATATGATGTTTCAAAAATTTTTTTCCAAACAATGGTGCAGTGAGAATACTTAAGCATAATTTTTGTGCACATCTGAATATGTTCCTAACATAATTTCCTTAAAATAGAACGACTGGATGAAATAAAATGTATACATTTTAAAATTAAAGGTGTGGCCAAATAACCTTACAAAAGGGCATTTTTACACCAACAGTTTATAAGTACCTAAGTACCAGTTTCCCCACAACCTAGCCAATTGTAGATAACGCTGGCAATCTAATGGTTAAAAAGTGATCTCACATAATGTATACTTCCCCCATTATTACTAGTGTACTCTTTTCATGTTCTCTTGACCAAGTTTAAAAATGATTTCATATTCCTTTATGAATTATCTGTCCATATACTTTTGCATGTTTTTTTTTTCTTTTTTTAAAATTTTATTTATTTGTCAGAGAGAGAGAGAGCGAGCGAGCACAGGCAGACAGAGTGGCAGGCAGAGGCAGAAGCAGGCTCCCTGCTGAGAAAGGAGCCCGATGTGGGACTCAATCCCAGGACGCTGGGATCATGACCTGAGCCGAAGGCAGCCGCTTAACCAACTGAGCCACCCAGGCATCCCGCTTTTGCATGTTTTTCTACTGGGTTATTTACATTTTTAATGATTTGTAAAAGCTGTTTACATAAAGTGTTACTCCTCTGTTGTACACAGTCAAATACTTTTTCCCAGTTTAAGAAGTCATCTGCCCTTATAACTATTTTATCATACAGAAGTCTTACTATTTTCACATAAAATCTGTCAATTTTTAAAATGGCTTATAGGTTTCCTGACTTAGGAAATCCTTCCTCATGAAAGATGTTAAGAGTTGCCTATATTTACTTCTAAATGGGTTTGTAGGATTTATGTGACTAGTGTAAAGAAATGATCTAAACACATTTTTCTCTTGAATTGTCCCACTTTTCTTTATAAACAACATGGGGCTTACTAATTTATTCTGCAGCCATACTTGTCTGTTCTATACCAATTAAAAAACTTAAAACATATTGAATAATGCAGCCTTGCTTGCAATCACTCTTTTGCTCCCACCAGTTATCTGTATGTGTACCAAATCAGGTGTTTATCTCTAAACTCATTTATGTCAGTTGTATACAAGGAAGTTAAAACACTACACAGAACAATGATTTAAACTGAAAAGGAAACTATTTGTATTAAAACTATTCTGAATATTTGGCAAAAGCTAAAAGGTAAGATTTTTAAAATTGTCAAATTAGGAAAAAGAGATTCAGGGGTAAGCTATAAAAATTTCTAATTCTGCATTCAGGTTCCTTTACAAAGAAGTCTTTACACTGTTGTTGCTCTACTTTAAAGAAATCAGAGATGATCGTTGTAGTTTATATAAGTAAGAGAACAGACTATTTCTCAAAGTAGTGTCTGTGGCCTTACATTAGGAGGAGGAAAAGGAATTGCCATTTGTGTTTCAGTTTTTAAAAAATGGTATGCACTGGGGCACCTAAGTGGCTAGTCAGTTAAGCCTCAGGCTCTTGACTTTGGCTCAGATCATGATCTTGGCATCATGGGATTAAACCCCCCGGCACTGGGCTCTATGCTCAATCTAGAGTCCACTTGACATTCTCTCTCCTTCTGCCCCCTTCACAGCCCCCTCCCCTGCTCACTCTCCTCTCTACAAATCTTTTTTAAAAAGTGGTATGTATTAATGACATTTTTTAAAAAGATCTGCTTTAACATTTTAACAATAACTAACATAACAACTATTGACCCTAATCTAATCAAAGAAAGCTTCTTCTATATTGCATCTTCCCATGCAAAAAATGGTATCTGTCTCTGCTCACAAATTTGGATCATCTTTTAAATTTGTAGATAAAGGTTTAGTTTTGTTCTAAGAGATCTTAAATACTGCTGATTTAGTTTATTTTCTTTTACTTATTTATGTAAACCATCTGTCTGATTATTGCCCATTCAATTCCTTTCTCCTTGCCAAAGACAACACTTTTCACTTCTGATATCTATAATTTTTTTCAAAACTTTACATTGCTGTGTGTGCACATTTTTAAGTTTCAGAAATGGTACTGACCAATTAACATTTTTTTTAAAGATTTTATTTATTTATTAGTCAGAGAGAGAGAGAGTGAGCACAGGCAGACAGGGTGGCAGGCAGAGGCAGAGGGAGAAGCAGGCTCCCCGCCGAGCAAGGAGCCCGATGTGGGACTCGATCCCAGGACGCTGGGATCATGACCTGAGCCGAAGGCAGCCGCTCAACCAACTGAGCCACCCAGGCGTCCCCCAATTAACATTTTTAACCACCCCCAGCATTATTTTTAAAAGCTACTGATGTTGCTACATGTATTATTTGGTTTACTGCTTCTAACTGCTATATATTCTGTAATATGCATGTACCACATTTTACGTACCCAATCTACTAATTGCCACAATGATGCAATATTTTCCCAGATGTTACCTGAAGGAAGAATGTGATACCATCTTTGGGATATATACCCAGGAGTAAGAGTCAAGGGTTCCTATAGCCTCACATGCCTGCTAACACTTAACCAATACACAGTTTTCTAATTTCTATTAATGATAGTTTTATAAGCTGTTTATAATTAGTTTTATAATTTAAAAAAGTTTTATAGTTTTATAAACTAATAAGTTTTATAAGTATTTCTGTAATTACTAATGAGTTTCAACACTGAATTATCTATCCATAGCCTTTGTTTATCCTTGTTAATTTGGAGGTGTCCCTTAAATATACTACATTAACATAGTCCCTTGACAATTCTTTAAAAAAATTGCTAATTTATTTTTGGTGGGGATGGGGAGGAACAGAGGGAGAGAGACACTCATGCAGAGTCCAAGCCCGAGTACAGAGCCTGCAATCATGACCTGATCCCATGACCCTGGATCATGACCTGAACCAAACCCAAGAGTCAGATGCTCAACTGAATGTGCCACTGAAGCACCCCCCGCACCTCGCTTGATAGTTTTAGAACATGGCTAAACACTTTCGATCTATCACTCACAACTCTGTTAAATTTTATCTTTGGCAGTGCTGCTTAATGTTGTACACAGGCCAGCTGATATTGCACCAATTGTTCGAATGTGGTATTGGTCCATGACAAAATGAGTCTGCACCAGAAATGTTAGTCAACCATATCAGTAAGTACACTGTTTATTTCAACTAATGTTTTTCTTGTTCAAAGAAGCAGTATGCTGATTTACATTCCAATTTAAGTGCCAGTAGGGAGTTATGTTTTTTCACTGAAAGGGAAATCTTCATTTTGTATTATCAAATTCAAATTTTTACAGTTAAGATTTATGCTTTAAGAGTTCCTTCCCTACTAGTAAATCACACTATAACCTTCTACATTACCTTCTCCTTAAATGTATGGCTTTATCCAGTATGGCTTATTTTAATACACTTGTTGATACCATGAATGGGGTCTTTTTTCTAATCATCTTATTGGTTATTACAAATGTATGGAAAAAATATTTGTTTTTGTATAGTGATTATTTACTGGCTACCTCACTATAATGTTATTAGTTCTAATAATTTTATACCACCTACCCAGAAAACCAAAAGCCTCCATCCTATCACTTTCAAATAGTAACAAGTTTTCTTTCTTTCTTTTTTTTTTTACGACTTTGACAGAGAACACGCACAAGCAGTGGGAGAGGCAGAGGGAGAAGGCAGCTCCCTGCTGAGTAGGGATCCCAATACCATAGAATCATGACCTGAGCCAAAGGCAGATGCGTAACCGAATGAACCACCCAGGGCCCCAACTTTTCTCTTTTAATATGTATCCTTCATTTCCTTCTTTTCTCTTGTATTTGCTAGGACCTCTACTATAAATTTAAGCGGCAAAAAGTAATAGCATTTTTATGTGACTCTCAACTCAACAGCGATGCTTCAGTTTTTCCATTATGACTTCCGGTAGATGATTTATATATTTAAAGTTTGTCTTCCTAGCTTTCTAAGAGTCTGTATTAGTTTTAATGCTTCTGAAGCATCTATTGAAATATGGCTTCTTTCTCCTCTTACTGTTATATGGGGAGCCAATATTAAACTGTCTTAACATTTTTTAATAACATGAGAAAATTATGTTAAGAAAACAGGCTGTACATCTGTATATACATATTTGCAAATACAAGAAGAAAATTTGCTCAAATTTTGAAGGAAGCTCCATCTGGATGAATTAAAAGTGATTAATATTCTCATTTTTCCATATGTCCTAGAATTTTCATAATACATGTCACATATCGTATCATTCAAAAATGATTTTTAAGGAGGGATGCCTGGGTGGTAGAGTCTAACTCTTGGTTTCAGCTCAGGTCATGATCTCAGGGTCATGAGACTGAGCCCTGCGTTGGGCTCACACTCAGCATGGAAGTCTGCTTAAGACACACTCTTCCTCTGTCTCTGCCCCTCCACCCCCACCCCAGCTCTGCCTCCCTCTCTAAAATAAATAAATCTTTTTTAAAAAAAGATTTTTACGGAATCATGTACCTAAAAATAGCCTGAAACTTAAGTTATATTATTTATGAGGTAATCATTAATTGGCTTTTAAGAAGTCAGCCTTACCAATTTTTAAAGAAGATTTTATCTATTTGACAGAAAGAGAGCGAACACAAGCAGGGAGTGGAAGGCAGAGGAAAGGGAGAAGAAAGAGCATGATATGGGGCTTGATCCCAGGACCCTGGGATCATGACCTGAACTGAAGGCAATCACTTAACTAACTGAGCCACGCAGGTGCCCCTCAATTTTCTTCTAAGAAAGCTTTCTAGCAAAGCTAGAAAGCAAAGCTTTCTAGCAAAGCTTTCTACCTCTCTCAAACCGTAAGTACATATGATCAATTTGTCTCTAACACTAGACAATAGTTTGGTTGAGTTGAACTTTTATATGAGAGGGTTTTTTCTTTTGCCTTCAATTCTAATTACTACCATCACAAACCAATTACTGAGCACAGCACTAAGTAACCTACATTTTATTTTATTCTGAAACCACTTTTAAGGTAGATATACTAAATTCTATGAGAAAACTGGTATCAGAGCTAATAAGCAAGGACAAGACTCAAATCCAGATTGTACCATACTTCCTTCCTAAGTAGAATCTGATTATGAACTTTCTTTCTAGAAAAGTTGTTGCCATTTTTGAATAAAGAGTGATTCTGTTTTATGAGTAGGAATTCATGAAATCCCTCAAAATTGCTTTGTAACAAATGAAAATATTTCTTAGGTTGTGGGGGTTACTTAGTTAAGGGGGCCCCCATAATTCTATTCAATTAGGCCAATAAACTTAGGGATTACTCTCCATTTTGACTATATAAAAAACACCTATGAAAATGAACTACATGGTCCAATTTCTGTGCCCTTCCAACTCTTTACCCATGACTCACCTCTGCTAAGTGTTGCAGCCGGGTAAGCAGTGGGGTTCTCTTGTCAGATCCAAGGCGTGTGATATAGTTTGATCTTTTGCTAAATACATACAGAAGATTAAGGACTGCCAGCACCACTTGCATATCAGAGGAAGCCAATAAAGTTGTCAAATGCTACAGGGAACAAAAAGGGCAAGTTCATGGTATCGGGTACACTAGGCCTTGAAAACTTAAAATGCCTATGTAGTAATAGATTTGTTTATATATACAAAGCTATCAAGAAGTTTAACAGTACAAAAAAAACCATTTATAAATATTTGAGCACCTACAACATGCAACCTTGTCCATAAGCCGCTTATAATCTGGCAGGAAGCCAGAAAGTCCAACAAAATTAAAAAAAAAAAAGTGAGCAACAGCTCAAAATTGCACAGGTATCCCCACAGTAGATTATAAAAGAGACAAAAGTGATATTTTAATATATAGTGGAACTCAAGAACATTAAGTCTCTAAGTAGACTATAAGTACTGTGAAAGAAAGTTAATTTTATTGTTCTTCTGTATCCTTTGAGACAAATATAAAACTGGAACTAATTAAAATGCAGGGTCCTCCATATAGAAGCTAAAGATATCAACAACAGCTAGTGGCATTTATGACTGTTACAGTATAGTGTATGTCACAGTAACCTAAGAGTGACTACTTAGATTTTTTTAAATAAAATCAAGGTTCATCAATATATTGAAGCATTTGGTCAGTGTTAAAATCATTATGTCATTTAGAGGGGAAAAAAAGGTATTTCTGGTTGCTGATAATCCTGAAGGCTATGGATTTCCTTTTGCAATTAATCTATTTTATCTTTAACAGACTGCTTATCTGTTCCTCACTTAAAACTGTGGGTGCTACACTTTAGTTCAGTTATTCCACTCTTCCCAAGCCATTTCCTTTCAATTCTTACCCTATTTCTTTACCAAAGACTTGGGGAAATTAATACTAACAACAGGGCACTTAGGCAATGAGTAATAATCAAGGAAATCAAACTATTTCTAATAGTTTAAGTGATTTGGGGCTACTCTAATAACCTGGGAACAAAGATCAGTTTTTTTTAGAAATTCCCAAGAATACGTCAATACATGTATTACATTCTCACTAATTTCTTGAATCTGGAAAGGCAGAGTGAAGGTGACAGTAAAGAACCTTCCCAACAATCTGTGAAGGGTATCTATATCCAAGAAACATCATCATTGTCTTTGACACTGAAAACCCTAGACCTCCATAATGAAAAGGAAAGAAGCAATTATCAGAAAGAAATAGCAATTTATCTCTGGACATGAACAATTCTACTTGAGAAGAGACCACACAGGCTTGAACCTCTCCTACCTCTATGGAACTGTACAGATGCCGGGAAAAGCTGTACTCAATGAGCAAGGCTGTGAAGTTCAACACAGCCAAGAGAAGCATTTTCAGTTGTTCTCTTTCCGGCCTATCACATACGAGCATCCACGACATATTCTCCACTGTTTGTCCAGCATCTGCCAGGATTCCATCAAAGCGGTCCAAGAGATCCACCCAGTGGTATAACTCACACTGGAGAAGGGAAGAGAAAGAGGAACATCAAAGAATAAAGTACTAAGTACTGTGTAGGTGCTTTGCTACAATGGATTGCTGAGCATGACACCTAGACAAGTTCACTTCCTACCTCTGCTTCTCTTTAAACCCCCCCACCAGTACAGAAACCCATATGAGAAATATCATACTCTGAGGCATATAAACCTGAGTTCATTATTACATCCATCAAAGTACACATGTACTAATACCAGTAGACACCTTAACTAGGTCTTCAGAGAGAGAATTCTGGCTACATTCTGAGGTCTACAAACACAATGACTCTCTCTGCCAGAACCCATTGTATCAGAAGTGTTCATTTTTAGAGTTCTCTAAAGAAGAAAAATCTTTTAACTATCTCAAACTTATATTGTCAATCAAACTAAAGGAATTCTGTGGTTGAAATTCTTTATCATTACCTGCGTAAACATTCTTCATCCTCAGCTAGCAAAATTTTCTTTCACAATTTCCTTGGTGTTCACAAGCTAAAAGCTACTGGTCTAGAGCTGTACTAGATATAGAGAAGATAATTATTAAGTAACTGATGAATGATGCTACCTCACTGTGGCTTCTCTTCCCATACAGAGAATATAAAAAGATGTAATAGTCCAGGGAGCCCTGTCTTTTGGGAGCATGGGTTCACATACCTTCCCAATGTTCCATGTTTTGATCTGCTGCAGTTCCAAGAGGAGTTGCTCATCATTACAAACTTTGAGTTTGTCTATTAAGGCTCTGCAGTCTGCAGGCTGAGGAAAACAGGTATTCACAAAGAGTGTTTTGGAGGATGAGGGATACACAAAAACAAAGAACAGGAAAAGGAATCTTTAGGCCAACACACACCTAGCAATTTAACTTCTGAAAGAATATACAACATTAGAAAATGGGAAATTTGCCAATCACGTGGGATTAAAGGGAAATATTATAATAAAACAATCCATCTGTGCATTTTTAACTTGGATAAACTTGTACGTGTAGACAATCTACTTGGAAGGGTACAGACAACAGAAATAAAGGAAATGAGCTAGACACCAATAAAAACAAAATGAAGAATCTGTACCATAGTTGAAAGTTAACTAGAATGCTTGATAAGAAATGTTGAATCGGGAACACTGAAAAGCCCTAGTGAATTCACAGTTAAAGGTGAAGATTAACACTGGCTGTATTTTTCTGCAACATTAAACCCTCTAACTGTAGGAGGCAAACACCTTCTAACTTTGTAAAACTGGGACTTCATCCTTACGGGATTCCCATTGCCATATATTCCTGCTCTCTTTTTACTGATGAAAGGGCCTGTTTTTCCGATAACAAGGTGTGGACTGAAAGCTTTTAGTAAAGTTTCTGAAAGTGGAGGAGGAAGAAGGCTAGGGACTGGGACAGAAAAGTCTTCTATTAATGGATGGCAACTAGAAATGATTACACTTGCTTTTTTTCTCTGTAAAGCAATATGGTATCCTGGAAACGGGCCTAGATTTGCAACCAAACAAAACTGGGTTCAGTTATTAGCTTCATGTTTAATAAGCTGTTTGATCATGAGCTAGTCCAATCTCTCAACCAGTTTTCTTACCAGGAAAAGATATCTAATAATTACCTTGGTAATGTGAGAATCAAATGTTTGCCACCTACTAAAGCACTTACTTCACATAACAGGGGCTTAAATATTGAGAAACAGCATATTACTACAAAGAGTATGAACTTTGGAATTAGATAGTTGGTAAGCTACCTCTTTGAATCTTAGTATCCTCTTCTGCAAAATGAACTAACACCACGTATTTATCCAGCAATATTGTTGTGAGATATAAACTAAAGGTATTTTCAGTATCCAAAACAGAACAGGGAAAAACAGGGGTTTAAAGGTTTTCTTTAAGCTAAGTCCCAAACCTTTTCTTCCCTCTGAGGAAGCATTATTAAGAGCTACCTCAAATTTCTGTGGTAATTAAATGCATGTAAAATCCTTGGCATAAAATCCTTCCATAACCAGGCCTGTACTTTTTTCTCCTCTCCTTGAAGTCATATAGATGGAGGGAGAGGTGATGGAGCAAGAGAAATGTAACATGGGAGTCTATACCACCTACTCATGTAGTTCACGTGTGCCTTCTGGACCTACTCAGGCTTAGCATCAAATATACCACTTCAGGAGTGCCTGGGTGGCTCAGTGGGTTAAAGCCTCTGCCTTCGGCTCAGGTCATGATCCCAGGGTCCTGGGATCGGGCCCCACATCGGGCTCTCTGCTCAGCGGGGAGCCTGCTTCTTCCTCTCTCTCTGCCTGCCTCCCTGCCTACTTGTGATCTCTCTCTCCGTGTCAAATAAATAAGTAAAATCTTTAAAAAATATATACCACTTCAATATCTAATGGAATGCAGTTATGCAGATCCAATTTTTTGATTCTGTGAGTTAGATTACACCCAATGCATGATGAACATTTGAATCCTATTATCACTTGGTATCTCATAATCAGGCATTCAGTCTTTATCAAGTTTCAGTTGCAAGCCAGAAGTTGCTTTTCTGAATGTTAGAATAGTTGTTGGCAGACAATAGCCTTGCCAAAATTCTAGGAATCTCAGCTGCACTTCTATCATAGCTTGCCAGAGGCATCTTTGGCTGATACTAAAGTCAGACATCTTATTCTACTAGGTCAAAATATCCATGTAGTAGGGCAGCTTATATCATGACCTGAACCCTTCTGAGCCTTTTCTATATCCAGACTTCACTATCACTTTAGAGGTTATCCAGTAAATAATCAAAAGAGCAAGTCCAAATTTGATGTATGCTGGCTCCAAAATCCAAAGAGGCACCTCATATGTTGTTCCTGTCTCATGGTATATGGTACAAGGTACAGCAATTCATCTCTCACTTTAGAAGGGAAATCTTCCCAGACCTCTGGAACCCTAGAAACTTTCCTGATGTAGAAGACCCTCATGCTTCAAAGGGAAATCAGTCTCTGTCACACATATGCCTAAGGCATCTAAGGTACTTGTGTTTTCTGCTCACAAGATTCAGTCAGCATCAATTTAATATAGCAGCATCATGTTCTGTTTTATCAGCAGTATCAAGATCCCTCTGGATCTTATAGTTTCCAGAATACACCAGGGACAAAAGTCTATCTTTACCATCTTGTTCCTGCCAAATAAATGCAAACTGATTGTTATTTTCCTTCTCCTGGTAATGCAAAAGAAAGCACTTGCCAGTTCAATGGATGCATACTGATTGCCAAGGTTCACATTAATTTGTTCCAGTAATGATATCAAATCTAGAGGAAAACTCTTTTGCACAGTTGCTGACATACAAAGTGATCAATAAATGTCTTTCTTGTGTAGCCAATATGGAAAACTGTGGAGATTCCTCAAAAAATTTAAAAACAGAACTACCATTCAGAAGTGGAATTCAGAAATTCCACTTCTGGGTATTTAACCCAAGAAAAGAAAACAATAATTTGAAAGGATATATGCACCCCCACTGTCACTGTAACATTATTTACAACAGCCAAGATACAGAAATAGCCCAAATCCATGGACAGATGAATGGATAAAGATGCGGTATACATATACAGTGAAATACTATTCATCCATAAAAAAGAATGAATTCTTGCCATTTGTGACAACATGGATGGACCTTGAGGGCATTATGCTAAATGAAATAAGTTAGAGAAAGACAAACACCTTATAATCTCAACTTCTACACAGGATTTAAAAAACAAAAAACAAGTTTAAGACTCAAGCTTATAGATACAGAGAACAGACTGTTGACTGCAATAGATGGACAGGTGGGAAAATGGGTAAAGGGGGTCAAAAGGTTAAAAAATTTTTTTTCTAATGTTCTTCTTAAAAATAGTATCTAGTATTAACCACAGTACAGAAAACTGGGTATGCTGCTCAAGGAAAGTAGGCATCTTCAAGCCTTAAAAATGTATAGGATGGGTTGGGTGGGGTGGCGCCTGGGTGGCTTAGTTGGTTAAGTGTCTGCCTTCTGCTCAGGTCATGATCTCAGGACCACTCGTGGAGCTCTCTGTTCAGCAGGGAGTCTGCTTCTTCCTCTCCCTCTGTACTCACTCTCTCTCCCTCTCTAGCTCTCTCTCAAGTAAATAAATAAAATCTTTAAGAAAAAAATATATAGGCAGTGATTCAAAAATTCCAATTCCAGGACTTTAAGTAATTTGCTAGGAGCTATCAAATATTTTGAGCCAGGAATATGTGTATAGGTATGACCCCCAAGAACAAATCTGTAAGAATCCACTAGGTAAAAGAAGAAAAAATTTAATTTGCATTTCCCTGATCATCTACAAGGTTAAATTATTCTGGAAGTTTACTGAATTTGTTCTTTTCTGAAATGACCTATGTCCACTTTGTCATTGGGATATTCATCTCTCCTACTGATACAGCTACTAAAGATATCAACTACAGTTCACTGCTGAACGACATGGGAGTTAGGGGTATGGACTACCCCCCATGCAGTAGAAAACCCAAGTAGAACTTTTGACTCCCTAAAACCTTAACTACTAACAGCCTACTGTTGACTTTCAGAAGCCTTACTGGTAACACAAACACTCAACATGTATTTTTTATGGTATGTTTATTATATACTGTATTCTTATAATAAACTAGAAAAGAAAATGTTATGATTTTTAGGAAAAGCATAAGGAATATATATTTACAATACTGTATTTATTGAAAAATATCCATATAGAAGTAGAACTTTGCAATTCAAACCCATATTGTTCAAGGGTCAACTGTGTATTAGGTTATTATAAATATTTTCCGCAGCTCGTCATGTGCCTTTTTACTTTGGATATACTACTTAATGCTTCTGTTATTTTTTTCCCTTTCTTTTAATGCTTGGAAGGGCCAACCCAACCAAAAACCAAGTAAATATTCATTTATTTCACCTGTAATTTATTTCTTTTAAAAATATTTGGCTTTTGGGACGCCTGGGTGGCTCAGTTGGTTAAGCGGCTGCCTTTAGCTCAGGTCATGATCCCAGCGTCCTGGGATCGAGTCCCACATCGGTCTCCTTGCTCGTCAGGGAGCCTGCTTCTCCCTCTGCCTCTGCCTGCCACTCTGTCTGCCTGTGCTTGCTCTCTCTCTCTCTCCCTCTCTGACAAATAAATAAATAATAAAAAAAGATATTTAAAAATAAAATAAAAAAAAAAGAACCTGAGGTTTTCCATGCTTTATATAAAAAAAAAAAATTTGGCTTTTGAGTTATCTAGAATTTCTTTCATTATAATAGTCCCCCCCACTCAAAAGTCATAAACAACTTTCCTGACACAGTTTCTTGATTAATATTGTCCTTCCCTATCAACCAATAATTCCTATAATTATCATATGTTAAGTTCTTATGGACATGCACACTAGCATCCTTTCCTAGGTTATCTTCTTACACCAATGCTACTGCTTTATTTTTTTAAAAAAAGATTGTATTTATTTGACAGAGAGCAAGCGAGTGAGCACAAGCAGGAGGAGCAGGAAAGGGAGAAGCAGGTTCCCCACTGAGCAGGGAGCCCAATGCTGGGCTTGATCCCAAGACCCTGGAATCATGACTGGAGCCAAAGGCAAACACTTAACCAAAAAAAACCACCAGGTGCCTTGATGCCAGTGTTTTAATTTGTGTAGTTTCTTTTTTTTTAAGATTTTATTTATTTGACAGAGAGAGATCACAAGTAAGCAGAGAGGCAGGCAGAGAGAGAGAGGGAGGCAGGCTCCTTGCCGAGCAGAGAGCCTGATGCAGGGCTTGATCCCAGGACCCTAAGACCATGACCCGAACTGAAGGCAGAGGCTTAACCCACTGCACCACCCAGGCACCCCTTAATTTATGTAGTTTCTTAAGGCAAGTTTTCTTTTTGCTCTTTAGTTTCAAAATAATTTGAGTATATAACTGTCAAAAATTCAAGATGCCAAAACACATTAAAAACCAAATCAAAAGGAAAGTATCTGCAATAGATATGAAAGTGAACATACTTGATATATACAGCACTCAATAAGAAACAACCTGAATATTCCAATGTCAAATACAAAATGACCAGCATGAGCAGACAACCAATATAAGGCCAATAAATTTGAAAATATATGTAATTAAAGCATGAAAATTAAAACCATGAAATTTTATTTTCCCCCACTTATTAACAAAAATCCAAAAGATAATCTGTATTGTTGATGAGGATATGGGAAGATAGCATTTCTCACATTCATTAGTATAATGCTTAACGAAAAAAAAAAAGGGCAGGAGAATGTCCACGCAATTATCTTTTAAAAAGACTAGAAGAAATATAGCAAAATGTTAATAGTGATATCCATGGTGATACTTGCCAGGTAGTTACAGTTTTTAAAAACCAAGTGGCCTGTATTTAGAAAATGAACTAATTATGTGCCAGATACTTTGCTAAGCATCTGCCTCACATCAAGAAGAGAAAAATTACCAAGTTTTACAGCTGTGAAAACCAGGCCACAAAAATCTAATGATTTAAACTCATGTCTAATTTCAAAGCTCATGCTCCTTGAACTACAGCATAATGGGATGTATAGGAGTCTTAACAAAGCAATACTTTCTTAATCTCAAAATGCAGTTTAAGCCAGCTGACACAATACTGGACTAAAAGCTGGGATTTCTACTGTTGACACAGGATCAACTGACATGGTCACCCAATACATAGGTTAATACAGGTTAAGCTGAACTTTATGATTAAGAATCCATAATTTAAAAAAAGCTACAACACCAGCCTCACAAGAAATCTACTTAAGAAAGGGGTTACCACTTTAATTTTCAAGAAAATAAAATTGAAAAAGACCCCACAAGTACAGAGAGAATCTGAATCCACATCTGCTCTTTCCTTTATACCATACTGCCTTCCAATGCACAGGACAGCAGCCAGGGAGCCTACTTTATGTACATAAAGCTACAGACAGTTTAGTGCTTATTTCCAATGGTGACTAGCCTGTTAACTTTTTTAATCAAGGGAAGTTCAAAAGTAAATATGACTGTTTCAAGACACCTTGCTGTTTTATTGCGCTTTGTATATATAAGTGATGACATATTTTGAAGATCACTATGGTTGAACTGACTGCTAGGACTTTTTTCTGAAATGAAAAAAATAGAGCATACTTCTGGATACTTACAGCCTCAGTAGGTGTCTTTTTCAGTTTAGTCCTGTCTACTTTCATGTTTTCGATTTTCCGTTTTATGACCTGAAATGAAATTCCCGCAAAAAGTGAGAACTTAAGTAGCAATCTTGAGCACTACATGATTGACATAAACAAGACAGAATGAAGAACATGCAAAATGCTTAAAGCAAAAACTCTGGAGTTATGATGCCATGCCAACTCAGAGGCACAGCTATGAGGTAGGGAAGAAAAAGGAATCTCTCCAGACAAAATTGGCCCACATGCATATGTTGCATAAGACTGTAATCAATTTAAGCCAAAATTAAAACACTTTTCTTAAAACAAAACCTCTCAAACTCATAATTGAAAATAAAAGATCACACTGTTTTTAACACACCTCAGGAAGGAAAAAATTCACCGTATCCTTGCAGTTTTCTGGAAAATCTAGCAATTCCACTTCTGGGAATTTATCCAAAGAAAATCATAAGGATGTACACAAATACTTAGCCACAGGAATCTATACTGTATGACCATATGTAATAGTGAAAAATTGGAAAGGACCAAATGTCCAAAAAAGGACTGGTTTAAAATGAAATATTACACAACTGTTATAAACACTGCACACAATTATATAACAAAAAGATATTCATGGTGAAATAAAAAGGTTATAAAACAAACAGTATAAAGCTATGTCTAAACTGCTTAGAAGGGGTATGCATCAAAATGTTAACTCACTGCTAACCAAAATGATTATGTATACCCACCTCTGTATCTTTTACTGTTTTAACCAATAAAAATATATTAGTTGTGTTATAAGGACAAAGGCAACACAACACCCTTTATTTTTAAATTATAAAATGAGGTGTAAGACTCCCACTAGAAATGTTCTAAGCACAGAACACAACCATTTTTACTAAAGCCATTTAATTTAGAAGGCACAAAAGTGGGTAACCCACAGTATAAACCTACATGATCCTTCATGGCAGACCGGTCCCTCAAGATGCTCTGACAAGGGACAGGAAGAAATACAGGTTTCTCCCATTAGCAACTAGGACACACGGACAGAAGAAGAGGTGAACTGAAAGCTATTTACACACCAAGGATTCTCCTACTAATAATGTATTTGCTACACAGCAGTAACTGAATGTCAGTGTATTATGACGGCTGTCATAAGATAAAGCTGACCAAGCACAAGTATAAATTTCAGGTGGCTTTTGGCCTAGATTAGTCCAACATACTCAGTATTGTGGAAATAAAGTATATTTGCCTACATGGTTGGCATCTATTTAACCAATGGGCACTCAGGAAGAACTGGTGAAACATCCAGAGTATATTCTAAAATGCTTTTGGAGAGAGAAAAAAAAATGTTTTCCCTCTATGGTTCACATGTTAGGATATGAGATTCCAGATTACTTTTTAAAAAATTACCTCTTCATATAAAAGAAAATGAACAAAATGCCTGCTGCCTACAACTTCCAAATATCTAAAACAAGACCAATGGTATTCTGGCAACAATCTGATTCATTTAGTGGAAACTGTAAGTGAGCTACTTGTATTCAGTTTTAGCTTTTTCCTCACAAAACTCACACTCACACATTACCTAAAACAAGCAGCTATCACACTACTGTGGCTGCAGTCATTTGCTGGGAGGCTTTGAGACTACCTCTACTGCAGGAAGTAGCAGCCAGCCCCAACACCATATACCCCAAATCACTGAATGCCTTCCTTCCAAAATTAGGAACAAGGTAAGGATGTCCATTTCCACCACTTTCATTCAACAAAGTGCTGGAAGTTCTAGCCACTTTAATAAGGTAAGAAAACAAAATAACAGGTATACAGATCAGAAAGGAAAAACACAACTCCCTATTTGCAGATGACAGAGGATTATTATCTAGTGGAAAATCCCCCAAATGTATAAAAAAAAACCCTCCCAGAACTAAAAAATGATCTCAGTAAAGTTTCAGGATTCAAGATAAACATACACAATCAATCCATTTCCATATACTGGCAATGAACACATAAACTGCAAACTTTAAAAGTACACCACCACTCACAATTGCTAAAACAAAACCTGAAATACTTAGGTATATGAACTTGTATGTTTAAAACTACGAAATGCTGATTAAAAAAATCAAAGCTAAATATATGAAGAGATAAACTATGCTCATAGATTAAGAGGACTCAACACAGCAGAAAAAGTCAATTTCTCTCAAAATTAATATGCAGGTTTAATGCAGATCCTGTCCAAAGCCCAGCAAGAATTTTCCTGTAAATAAAGAGATTTTTCTAAAATGTATACGGGGTGCCTGGGTGGCACAGTCAATTCAATGTTTGACTCTTGGCTTCAGCTCAGGTTGTGATCTCAGGGTCGTGGGATCAAGCCCCGCATCAAGCTCCACACTCAGCATAGAGTCTTCTTAAGACTCTCTCTCCCTCTGCCCCTCCCACTAAAATAAATAAATCTTCAAAATGTATATGGAAAGACAAAGGAACTACAATAGCTAAAATAATTCTGAAAAAGAGGGAGGAATCACTCTATCCAATTTCATGACCTACATATATAATTTCTCTATATGTAATCAAGACGGTCTATGAAGTATTGGAGGTGGGATAGACACATATATGAATCAGAATAGAGACTCAAGAAATAGACTCCTACAAATATGCCAGACTTATCTTTTTCTTTTCTTTCTTTCTTTCTTTTTTTTTTTTTTTTAAGAGAGAGCGAGCACAGGGGGAGAAAGAAGGAATCTTAAAAAGGCTCCATGCCCAGCACAGAGCCCAAACATGGGGCTCAATCTCAAGACCCTGAGACTGTGACCTGAGCCAAAATCGAGAGTCAGGCGCTTAACCAAGTGAGCCACCCAGGCACCCCTACCCAAATGATTTTTGACAACGTTGGAAAAGCAATTCAAACAATAGTTTCATCAACAAATGGTGCCAGAGAAATAGATATCTTTAGGCAAAAGATGGACTTTGGCCTAAGAAAGCCTCATACTTTATATAAAATTTAATTTAGAATGACTCATGTGAGAATGTGGAGAAAAATGAACCCCTGTACACTGCTGGAGTGAATGTAAATTGGTGCAGCCAATATGGGAAAACACTGTGGCGATTCCTCAAAATATTTAAAATATGATCCAGCAATTCCATTTCTGGGTATTTAGCAAAAGGAAATGAAAACACTAAGTTGAAAAGATCTATGCATCCCCAGGTTTACTGCATTATTTACAACAGCCAAAATATGGAAGCAATCTAATTACTCATTGATGGATGAGTGGACACACACACACACACACACACAGAGGAATATTAGCCATAAGAAAGAAGGAAATCTTGCCATTTGTCACAAACGGCTGGACCTTGAGGGCATTATGCTAAGTGAAGTAAGAGGAAGACAAATACTGTATGGTCTCACATACAGGGTCTCAATAAACGAAAAAAAAAAACAAACAAAAAAGTCCCAAAACACTGAACTCAAAGAACAGATTGGTAGATGCCAGAGGTAGGTAGGGGTGAATGAAATGGCTAAAGGTTGGGTCAAAAGGTACAAACTTTTATAGAACAAATAGGTTATGGGGATATAATACATAGCATGGAGACTATAATTAATATTGTATTGTATATCTGAAAATTGCTAAGAGTGACCTTTAAAATTTCTTAAGAAAAAATTCTAACTAGATTTACTATGATCATTTCACAATACAGTATCAAATCACTGTTGTACACCTGAAACCATTATAATGTCATGTTGTCTCAATTTAAACAATTCAAAGTTAAAAAAGGATCACAGACTTAAATATAAAAGTATAAAACTCACTGGGAGAAAATCTGCAAGCTATATACAGTATCTAGAATATATAAAGAACCTCAGTATTCAACAATAAAAAACCAAACTATCCTCCAAAACAAGAGCATTGATTAACTTGCATTAATAAACAACTCTAACTCTTTTACTGACTTAAGAAAGTGTAGATGAGGTACTGGCAAATCTTCACACGTGTCTCACTTTAACTACAGCTGTTTTTACTTGGAAAATTCTGTACCAGTCAAGGGTCAGGGCTGAGAACAACAGACTCTGACCAAAGCAGAAAAGTGATTTACTGGAAGGATAACAGCTTAGGGAATCAATAGGAAGGCTTACAGATCCACAGTCAGAAAACAGGAGGAACCAAGGAAGCTATGCTGCCTTGAACTACAGCCAAGAAACTCCCACAGCTTAGTTGGGGGTGCCTCTACTGCCAACACCAGACTCTAGATGCCTGGAAAGTACTGTTGGTGGCAGAATGATTTCTGAATGGTCTCAGGTTATTTGCATCAGCGGCTCTAGACACAAAAAGTCCCAAGTGTGAGCATCGAATCGGTCAAGTGTAGGTCCTAAGCCCAAGGCCTAGCTGTCAAGGTTCAAGGAGAGCAAGTACATTTGGCTTTTTCCGTTTCCAGTGTTTGGGCTCCAAACTTTTCAGAAACAGACTAAGATGACAGGCACCCAATTAAATAACCAAGCCAAAACAAATGAATGAACACACACGTTCCCCCTAACAAGTGCAATGTTAACCTGGTTTCTATAATTTTGTTTCAAGAAACATCTATAGTTTTAAAAAGGTTATTACTGTCCATGAGACATCAATTAAGAAAACTCAAAAGTTTTTTTGTTCCTAGTTAGTCTCTTTCTAAGCTGGTTTCGCAGTGGGAAGGAAAGAATTTTTTGAGCACTCGCTACAAGCCAGACAAAGAGTTTGTGTTTCCTAAAGCATTTTAGAGCATTCTGCTCCATGAAGGAAGACAAGGTTCCAGCAACTTGGGAAATGTTAAAAACGGTATTTGTCTTCCTTTAGGATAGTCATGTAGCTGACTGACATTACTAACAGCTCCAAGAAATCTTGGGTAAAGGAAACTTATTAGGGCACAAAACCATTTTTTTCCAAGTGTTATTTACTAAAAGTCCACCCCTTTAAGTATCCCAAAGAACAAACTTTGAGACATGCTGCCCAAAGGGCTTCATATTATAGTCTTTCATACAATCCTCACCACTCAAGCCAAGTTTTGTTCCCATTTACAGATAGAAAACTGAGGCTCAGAGAAATTAAGTACTTTATGCCTAGCTAGTAAATGCCGGCACCAAGATCTAAATCCAGGCCTTTTTGGCTCCCAAGTCCATGCTTTCATAACATGCTTTTTACTTTATTTACTAGTTTTATTATAATAAATCCCTGTAGATGAAAATATAGATTTGTGACAGACTCTTCTACACTGTTGGATCCTATGTTCAAAAAATTATTGCAAAAGAGAAAGCTGGGGCACAAGGTAAGAAGCTGAGATACTGTCAAATCACACTAATGATCGGAACAGTAACCAGGGAATGAGTTCTACCTAATGTTTGGAAGTTAAATGGGCAAAAATCCCATTATATAAAAAAGCCTCTAACAAAAAGGTAGTTCTAGACAAATCCCTGGAAATGGCCTACTGCCTTTGTTGGGTCAGACCAGAACTTAGCACCAAACAATCTTTACATGCAGTAAAGATTTCTTCCTAAACCTAGGTTAAAAAAATCAGCTTTAAGGAAATTAATGAATTACTATGAACCACCACCCATAGATAATACATTGATTAAATACTTCTATTTAATTAACCATTTTTTCCCTTCCTCCTTTTCCCCAAACTTCGTTTACCTTTGAGGTTTGAATCTCGGTTTGTAGGGTTTAAACAAGTGTGTTCACTTAAAATATATTAAGGGGAAGTCGCTCTTGAAAGGGTAGCTCACTCTGTAGTAATCACCTTCAGTTGATCAAATTCAGAATGACTTTCAATACTGAATCAGCTTAAGGGCAGAAGACACCTGTAGTTCCCAAATCTGGCTCAATAGAAGTTGAGTGTAGAGGCAGGCTAGCCTAACAATTCCAAGTATGGTTGAAGGATCAGCAGCACTGACATCACCTGGGAGTTATTAAAAATGCAGAATCTCAGGCCCACCCAGACCTGAGGAATCAATCTGTATTTTAATGAGATCTTCAGGTGATTATCTTAAGTCTGAGAAGCACCAATTCAGAATACAGGCTCAGAATCAGGAAACCCAGGTTAGGATTTCTGCTATATCATTTACTTACTGTATGAGCATGGACAAACCAGCCTCTGTGTACTCCCGTTTCCTCAACTGAGAAATAGGGATAACTGATCTCCCCACTTCCACATTTACGTTCATCCAATCCATTCTCCAGAGAGCAGCAAAAGTAATCTTAAAACATAAATCAGCTCATGTTACTTCCTTGCTTAAAACCTTTCAACCGATTTCCTAGAACTCTATCCAAACTCTCATCATGACTCACAGGGCCCTGGCATGATTTAGCTACTGGAACTCTCTCCAATCTCCTCTCTGCACAACTACTTTAGTCTTTCCCTTTGCTTTCTAGAATGCTCTAAGTTCCTTCTGTCCTCTAGACCTTTACAAGTGCTATTCCCACTGGAATGCTTCTACTTCACACTCCTATTTCTTCTCATAGCTAGTTCCATTTGAGGACTGACTTTAAGACCCCAACTGGCTTCCCAAGATAACACCTAAAGCTAGTCTTATTTTTCTATTACACTACCCTGCTTGTTTCTCTCAAAGCCAATATCAATGTAACTAGTTTCATTTTCTACAGTATTAAGCTCTCAGCATCTAGCACAGCATCTACCACATGATACAGGTAGGCAAATATTTGCAGGATGAAGTTCACGAAAGAAGTATGAACTGAGAATAAAAATCTGTGATTGTCAGCATATAGACAGTATTTGAAGCCATCGGTCTGGAGATGATGACTTACAAAGGAAAGAAAGAGACCCAGAACTGAGTTCCCACTTGATCTAACATTTAAAGGTAAGAAAAAGGAGGAGAACCCAGAAAAGGAGAGCTTGGTGATATAGAAGTAAAACTAGTTCATCATGATATCATGAAAGACAAAAGATGGTAAGACTGATCAATTGTGTCCAATGTTGAGTTATGTCCAGAAAAATGTACACTGAAATTGGGAATAGAGATAATTTGACCACCAATAGTTTCAGTGGGGTGATGGGAAGGAAAGCCATGGAGTGAGTCAGGGAATCAATGGAAAATGAGGCAATACAGATGGCATGTGTAGGAAACTCTTATGAAAATGATGACTGTAGATACAAGCAGAGAATTACAGGGTCATTGAAAGGTAGAGGGGAAGATGAGATAACAGAAAGAAAATCCCTAAGAAAGCTGTGGGTAGGGGACCCTTTAACCTCTATTTCACATTAATATAATGAACACTCATGTGGGTTTTTTTTTAAAAGATTTATTTATTTACCTGACAGAGATCACAAGTAGGCAGAGGGGCAGGTGGGAGGGGGGGAGGGGGGAGGGGAGAGGAGCAGGGCCCCCGCCGAGTAGAGCGCCCCGGGTGTGGGACTCTATCCCAAGACCTCGAGATCATGACCCCAGCAGAAGGCAGAGGCTCAACTCACTGAGCCACCCAGGCGCCCCTGTGGGTTTTGAAAGCACAAATACTAACCAGAACAATCCTCTCCCTAATCTCTTAAAACTTGACCGAGTGTCCCTCCGTATGTGCTTACATTGTACCCTGTACCTATCAATTCCCTGACAATTAATGAGAAAATGCTTGCCAGAGGGTGAGGAAGTTTAAAACAAGCATACACACAAAACCCCACAAACCTGGGAAGGGAAAAAATATACATTATCAGTGGTTGCCTCTAGGTGGCAGGACAATACAGTTTTAATTTATGCTTGATGCTTTTCAGGCTCTTTCAAACATCCATTTGAGAATTTTCCTTTTTTGTACAATTTTTCTTAAGATAGAAAAGAGTGGGACGCCTGGGTGGCTCAGTTGGTTGGGCGGCTGCCTTCGGCTCAGGTCATGATCCCAGCGTCCTGGGATCGAGTCCCGCATCGGGCCCCTTGCTCGGCGGGGAGCCTGCTTCTCCCTCTGCCTCTGCCTGCCACTCTGTCTGCCTGTGCTCGCTCGCTCTCTGACAAATAAATAAATAAAATCTTAAAAAGAAAAAAAAACTCTTAAAAAAAAAAAAAAAAAAAAAAAAAGATAGAAAAGAGTGACCCCCTAATCCAAGATTAAGAACGCATCATCTAAACAAATGCCTTGTAGTAGTGGCTGCTAAGTGCTCTTGGAGCTTCTTTTCTATACCTTCTGCTGTTTAATCCTGAAGTTTAGCACATAGCATGGACTCAGTATTTACTGATTTATTATTGGTAGGTTAAGAAATGCTGCAAACACATATGGGAGTGTGGATGACTCAAAGTCAGCCTAAAATTCCCACTGAAATCATGGAAAAGCAATTTGGCCACTTTTAACCCACTGAGCCACCCAGGCGCCCCAATTTGGCCGTTTTTACATAAAAAGGTTTTCAGAGCACACTAAACTCCAAAATGCCACAAGGCAAAAAGCCTCTGCCTCTATGAAGTCTCTGAGAGAAAATTCAGGTGAGAACTGCCCAGACCATCCATTATCTCAGGAAGCAGCAAACAATCTTAAAACCCACTCTGCTATATACTATTTGATTACAGAGACACAGACATCACATTAACTGATTTCTTAAAGGGGAACACATTTCCATCCAGCCTAGTTTCTGATTGTTTACATTAACATCAATCCAACAAATATTCAGAGAACCCATTTGTCATTATAATAACAATGGCTAATATTTACTTACCACCTAATTATGCATTATCTCTAATCCTTGAAGATGAAGACTGTTTCCAGCTTACTAAGTCCAAGAGTAGCCACATACCCAGTAAGTGGTAAACCTGGACAAAACCAAATTTGCTCCATGATTCCACAGTACACAAAATGTCTATAAGCACAGTCCACTCCCTCCCCCTCCTACAGATACCAATATCCTTATCCTTGAGCCATATAAAATATGACCCTGAGGACGGCTGACCTAGATTTTATTGGGCACTGATAGTAAAATGCAATAACAAAGCAACCCCCAAAAAAGAGCCGTTATTCACCCAAGACAAATCTGGGAATCATCTGCAGAATTACCTTGATAGAGCCTCCTTCAAAATCTGTAAACACCGTACCTCAGGTAAGTGTGTATCCTTGCTCTCCTTGCTCTGCAGTATATTCAAAGAAAATCTCTTACAGGGATATCAAGAAGGAGGAACCTGAAACCTCTAACACTGACTCTGGAGGTAAGAAAGTAAGAACACATCCCCTAGATATGCTCCATCTACAGCCCTGGGAAGGTGCAGATCCAGGAGTTACCCTTTAGGTCATTACTCCCAATTACTTAAGAGAGAAACTGGCATCAGAAGAATCAGGCAACAAAATAGGACTCACCAAAGTTGTAGAATCTGTTTTGCCAATAGAAAGGAAAGGGCAACATGCCAAGTAGCCCCTTCTTAGCATTCCGAACAACAACAAAAAAACAAGCAGCAATGTCTACATGAAAATTATGCAAATTAAGGAGGAGAGGAAGAGATTCCTTGTCTACACATTTTCAACTGGTGCTCTGGAATAATCCTCATCTACCCTCAAAGAATGATCTGTCTCCCATCTCCTTCCTTCATTGTGGCTGGATTTGGTGCAAAAGATCAACTGTAACAATGGTTATTCACTATGTCATCACATCCAATTTCAAAGATGCAATTGCCTTTTCAGTCTCGCCCACCTCTAACAGAAAATGAAGACACCAGCCTTTAAACTAATACTCTTTATTCAAACTAATGTCAAGAACTTAACCACAGAAAAGCCTACCACTTTCTAATAGGTGAACTTCACCCAGAAGGGCCACAGGCAACGTTTAGTGAGTTCAGGAAAAACGTATTTGCCAGAAAAATCAACCTACTTAAAAATTACCTTCAAAATAATTTACTTAAAAATTAAATCCAGAGTTCTCAACCCTGACTGTGCAAAGTCACCTGAGCCTTATTTCAAAAACTAAAAATGTCTGGTCATACAAATATCTGACTTAGTAAATATGAGGTGGGAACTTTTTTTTTCAAACTGTATAGGTGATATAGTTGCAGCCAGACTTGAGAGCCACTTTATTAGATATTAATTATCCTTTGCCTATTTGTGACTCACTGAGGAATTTTCTTTAAGAGACTGGGGGAGACAGTGGCTCAGTCGGTTAAGCAGCTATCTTCGGATCAGGTCATGATCCCAGCAGGTTCCTAGGATCAAGCCCCGGGGGGGGCCTGCTTCTCCCTCTCCCTCTGCCTGCTGTTCTCCCCACTTGTGCACGTGTGTCGTCAAATAAATGAAATATTAAAAAAGAGAACGAGGATAGAATGTGTATAAATAAAGCAAGAATAGCCATGTGTTGATAACTGTTGAGGCTGAGTATCAGGTACACTGGGGTTCCATTATACTATTCTCTAACTTTTGTATAGGTTTGAAAATATCATAAAATAAAATATCTTAAATTAAGACTTTATCCTTCCAGATCCCTCCATTCCAGAACAATTTCCCTCAAACTCAAAAAATCTACCTACATTATCAAGTGCAAACTCCTTACCTAATCCAGCATCCAAGACCTCTAGGACCTGGTACCTGCTTACCTCTCTTACCACAGCCACAGCATTACATAATATTCCCCTTGGCTCCCCACATACTTTAACCATGTGAGGCTTTTTACAGTTCCCCTAACACTCAAGACTTCAAATACTTTTACTCAGATTGCGCTTTCTGCTAAAATGGCTGCTCTCTGCATATCCCCTGGAGCTCAGCTTAAATGTCACCTCAATGAGGCCTTTTCAGATATCCTCTCCCTCAGAGAAAAATCGATCACTCCCTCCTTTGTGCCCCCTCCAACTGGGTCCTGCATATACCCTCAATCAACACACTTCTTTATTTACCTGTCAGTCTCAACACTAGGGTGAGTTCTGCATAAGTGGGAAGGTGTCTATTTATCTTTGCATTCCTGTCACCAGCACAGGAACTGTCACTTAGTAGATTAATGAATGAATGACTATCCAGTAAACGTTTAAGGAAGCTTAAAAATCCAAGTCACAGACTCTTGGTGAAATTTCCAACTGACAAAACCAATTTATAAAATTCATTCAATCTGCATTTTTCCAATCAACATATAGGTATGGACACACTATATGCAGGGCATTGCGAAGGGTGCTATGAGATAGCCAGGTATTCAGAAAAGTAAATTAGAGGAAAAAAAGGAAAACTAGAAGCAATGATAGTATAAAAGCAATGAAAAGTCAGTACACAAAACACAAATTACAGTACACAATCAAATTACAACTTCCTAGTGGCCTAAGCAAAGCTCAAACGCAATTACAAGAGATCAAAAAAATACATAAAATAAACCCTTATAGAACACCACACGTAATACTCTTGTTTAAAAATTTTGGATTTTTAGAGATTCAAGTTGCATAAAACAGTACACTGTTAAGCAAAACTGAAACAATTAGCCCAGTTTCACTTTTTGGGCATAGTGCTTTAGTCTAGAAAAATATACACATAGCAATTTGGACATCCTTTTAAAGCATGTGAAGAAATCTTTATGGATTTCTTATCCTATACTGAGGGATTTCCATAAAAATTCTGAAGTTCTATGGAAAATTTTTGCGTATGTTGGAATTTTTTCCGAAAAGACAGTTGATAGCTTTCAGTGGCTTCTTAAAGTGATCCATGACCAGCAACAGTAGGAACCATCACCCCACAGAAAGATTTCCAAGACTGCTTAGTACTTAGTGACTACAATGTTTTCACTTTCACTTATGAAACACAGGCATATGGTATTTCCCCTAAAGTCACATGATAGGCTACTGTCAAATATAATAAAGATAGTACAGAAAACCAAAGAAACAGAATTCCAACCCTTTTGCCTTATTCAGCTCCAATTCTCATATCCCTGGGTTTAAGAAGAAATACGCAGCATCTCTCAAGATTAAACCTCTGTATAAGAGAGAATTCTGTATTCCTGGATAAAATCCTCTAGTCCTTATCCTGAAGAAAGGCAGAAAAGGCCCAAACCTATAAAAAGCCTAAATTGTGTATATCTAAATAAAAGCTAGTTTCTTTTTAAAAGATTTTATTTATTTATTTGACAGAGACACAGCAAGAGAGGGAACACAAACAGGGGGAGTGGGTGAGGTGGAAGTAGGCTTCCTACCAAGCGGGGAGCCCAATGCAGGGCTCGATCCCAGGACCTTAGGATCATGACCTGAGCTGAAGGCAGATGCTTAACCACTGAGTCACCCAGGCACCCTAAAAGCTAGGTTTTAATGCCTTAAAATATTCTGACGAAAGATTTATGTGTATGGGGAGAAGATAAGAGACCTTAGTAATATATTTACTTGCACCGTATATTGTGGATAATTTATTTTAAAGGCAGAGATTGAGGAATACAACTGAACAAAGTCAAAATGAAGTAGAGGACAACAGCATAGTGGAAAGGTTTGGGAGTTGGGACGCAAATGGGCTTAAATTCCATTTATTAGGTGTATGATCTTAGACAAGTTACTATGCCTCACTGAGTCAGTAACCTCCATAAAATAAACAACACAGTCCACCTCAAGGGACTGTGTCTGGCAATGAGTAAGCCATATTATTATTTGTTCCATTTCTTTTAGCTTCATATTAATCTAAGGGCAGCATTCTTATGCCGGATATTACACACACACACACACCCCCCAAAGAGCAAACAAGAGCTGATCTTTTCAAACTTTCTACATGTTACCTGCATATGAAAGAAATAAGCATGTATTGAAACTGTTAGCTTTAAGTAATGACATGAACCAAAAAGTCAAACTCAACTTTGATGATGGGAAGTTCTGGATCTCTTTCTCAAGTAAGTTATAGTTCTCCAAAGGTTAAACAGGCCACTAAATACTGTCTGGGCCATACAACTTAAGAATGAGATTTTAAGTGTATCTGAGCTATTCTGAGCTGATTCAAATGAATCTGGAATGCAGACACCAAGATTCTTCTACATGATTTAAATAACAGTAGTAATTACGGCAATTATCAGCATGACAGCAAATTCCTTTCAACATGAAATAACTCCAACTTCACAGGTTTATTACGAGGCTAAAATTAATTCATTGACAAGAAAACTTTAAAACAATGCTTTTAGAAAAAAAGTATGTCCCAACGTATAGACAAAACTGGCTCTGTAAATTTAACAGCACCACACACACAGCCTGGCACATACTCATTTCCAATGTTCTTTAAATAAACTAAACAATGTGAACAATCTGCTGCTTTAAAACATTTATATTATAACATGAAAGATGTTTGCTGAAAATGAAAGAACAGTATGCATAGGTACTCTAGTTCCCTGCCACCAACTGACTTTGTGACCTTAGGACAATCTGAGCTTCAAACATGTAAAATGAAAATAAAAGAACTAAAATCTCTCAAAGCACTATCTCTAACACTTTGCCTTCAGTTCAAGACAAATGTTAAGTATTAAATGTGAACAACTGGAATTACTCTCAAAAACTAAAGACCAAAAAGTAACCAAGTCTGTTTTCTACTTGGCACAAATCCCAACTTTTGTTTTAACAAACTACATTTTTCCAAATAATTCAGTTTTAAGCTGATCTTATGTTTAAAAATCAAATAGTCTGGGGCGCCTGGGTGGCTCAGTGGGTTAAGCCTCTGCCTTCGGCTCAGGTCATGATCCCAGAATCCTGGTATGGAGCCCCGAGTCAGGCTTTCTGCTCGGCAGGGAGCCTGCTTCCTCCTCTCTCTCTCTGCCTGCCTCTCTAACTACTTGTGATCTCTGTCTGTCAAATAAATTAAAAAAAAAATCGAATAGTCTTTCCCAAAACAGGACTACTGGTTAACCATCTGGACAAAAATAAAAGCACACACCAACTTCATACCATTACTTAAACATAAAAAGCTAAACTATAAAAGTATTTGAAAATAATGCAGATAAATATTCTTGTAATCTTGTTAAAGAAAAGATCTTCCAAGAAAGATACACAACCTATAAACCATAAAGGAAAGAAAAAGGGAATATTTGGCTACACAAAAATTCCAAACCATAAACACAGAATTTTTTTTTTAAAAAGGATACAGAAAGAGTTGGTATTTCTAATATACAAACAGCTCCCAAAACTCAATAAGACAAATAATCTGATTGAAAACCAAGTAAAAGACCACAAACTTGCAATCTGCAGAAGATACTAACATTTGCTCATCCTCTCTAATAATACAAAAATTCCAATCAAAGCAAGGAGATGCTATTTCTCATTCATCAGACTGGTTAAAATTGAAAAGATTATCTTGTAATGGCAGATATAGGTAGAGAAAAGGGCACTGACAGACACTGCTGGTGTGAATGGCAATTCAATATAGCCTTTCTGGAGGTCGCTTTGGCAGTAACCATCAAAAATTTAAATGGTACCACCCTTTGACCCAGAAAGAACTCTACTTCTAAGGATCAACAAATAGGGAATGATTATAGGAGATCCATGCTTTGAAATGCAATGCACCATTAAAAAGAATGGAGCCGAGGGGCGCCTGGGTGGCTCAGTGGATTAAAGCCTCTGCCTTCAGCTCGGGTCATGATCTCAGGGTCCTGGGATGGAGCCCCGCATCAGGCTCTCTGCTCTGCGGGGAGCCTGCTTCCTCCTCTCTCTCTGCCTGCCTCTCTGCCTACTTGTGATCTCTGTCTGTCAAATAAATAAATAAAATCTTAAAAAAAAAAGAATGGAGCCGAGCTATATGTTTTAACATATAAAAATATACATAGGACATAAATGGAGAAGCACAGTATGTAAATGCTAAAAGATAAAGAAGAATATATACAAACCGTCAACAGATTTTTGAAATGTGGTATGAATAAAACAAGACTATCATTTGGGGAGGGGGGAGACTAATTTTTAACTAAAATGTTTATTTTGTTTGAATCTTTGTTTTTAACAGGAAACACTTCCATAATTTAAAACTGAAAGGGATATATAGATGGGCTCAGGGGGAAAAAAAGATGGGTTTATAAAACAACACTTTAATTTGAAAGTTTTATGAACAGGAAATTCAGTCCTAGCTACAGGTTTATGGCATCCATAAACATGTACAAAAACACATGGCCAAATTGAAATGTCCCATGAAAGAGCTCAAAATTGACCCCATGTTGAAAAGTAACAGCCATAGTCAAAAGGGCAAAGACACTGAGCTTTTGGGGGGACTTCTCATTTACCTTTCTACTCCCCTAAAATTTCCCCATTTTGGGGGGTAACTTTCTTATTCTGCACTACTATGGGTGACATCTGCTGGCACATTTAGAAACAGATTACAGTATAGCATACTGAAAATACTAGACTAGGTTAACCTGGATTCAATGCCCAACTCTACCACTAACCAACAACCTTTGTTATCTTGGACAAATCATTTCCCCTAATCCAGGCCTATGAAGTAAAAGGAGTTTGATACGGTAATATCAAATACAGACTCTTATTCAGCTCTTCTGTTGGACATGGAGAAGAGTGCCATTGTAAAGCCACTGGTCATTTGTTTTGCTAGAGGGAGAGATTTGAATTAACTATGCAGGCAGTCTGACTTTACTTTTAAAAAGCAAAAGTCTATGTAAGATCTATGTAAAAGGTTGTCTTCAAGTGATATCTACATCCCTCCGGATTATACTCTTAAGGATTGTCTTGCCTCTTGCCAAGACAGTCAGGGAAATGTGAGTAGCAGGGAAATGGAGCCCCAGATTAGGTCAAAAGACTACAAGGCACCATAGGTTAGAGGAGTCAAGCCAGCCCCTACAAAATACAGCAGTAGATACAGATGTAAGGAGAGAGCCACCTATAGCAATGATACTGGATCTGTCCAGGTTTAAGCTCTTCTCTAACACTAACGTATCAAGGCTTACCCTGAGGTGCTATCATACTGTAAGTCAACATGGATTATACACTGAACTCACCATTGTGAATAATGTAGGACAGTCCTTGTAAAGGGCAATTTGATAATAAGTATCCAAAGCCTTTTATATTTTTGCATTCCAGTTCTAGAAATTTCTTAAGTAAACATAATGTCACAAAGACGTCTCATTCAGATGTTCTTAAGCTTCTTTCCTTTATTCAATACTTACTTACCAAATGGCCTACTGTGTGCTAGGAAGCATTCTTTAAAGATCATGGAAAACTAGGACTTACAGGTCTGAAAATAGGAAACTGGTTAATAAATGATAAAATCATGTACACCACAGAAAATAATACAGCCATGAGAACTATGATATTGTCATATTACATTATGACAGGGAACAGAGATCAATAAAGTGGTAACAACAAATTTAAAAATACCATTTTTATATTGGTTTGGAGAAACAGCTTTAAAAAAAAGACAATTTAGGGACAACTGAGGAAATGTGACTACGGACTAGCTATTTAGATATTAAGGTAAAAAACAAATTTCCTAGGTGTGATAAACAGTATTGTAGATATTGTAGGTCCTTATTAAGACATGCAGGCCGAAGGACTTAAGGATGAAATGTCACTTTTTTTTAAGGATGAAATGTCACTGTTACTTCATATGCTTCAGAAAAATTAAACACATATATATACACACATAAATCAAATATGGCAAATTTCAACTACTGTTGGATATAGCCAGTGATATTCAGATGCTCAATGTGCTATTCTTTCAGCATTTTTATGTTTGAAAATTTTCACAATAAAAAGTTAAAGGGAAGGTTATGAATTACATTTTTAGAGAGTAAAGTTTTGGGGAGAGAAAGTATGCTTATGCTACACAGGCATAAAGAAAAGCCTTGGAAGAATATATTGTGTACCAGCATACTAACAGTATTTATCTGAATGGCAGGAGATTTCTGTGCTTATTTGTGTATGTTTTCAACAATAAACCATATATACTGCTATAATCCTGAGAAACATTACTTAAAAATAAAGTCAGGAAAACATTTTCAAACAAGAACTACAATAAAATGAGCAAATGACTAAAGGCCCACTCCCAAAGCATTCTTATTAAATGATTTTACAAACTAAATAAGTATGTAAACAATTCCACACAAGTAATAAACTGCTGTGTGAACATCAGTTTTTAAATTTCTACTTACATGAGTAATTTATACCATTCTCACAATATAAAAATTCAAGCAATTCATGCTAAAGATCGCAGTGGGAAGGGGAATACCGATTTAAAGTACTTAAGAATTTTCCCTCATATCATACCCCCCCACTAAAAGATTGGAGGCAAAAATAAATGTTAAAGTTATCAGTTCATGAGGAGAGGGGGGTAGGCTAAGGGTTTTGTTTTATTATTCTCTGTATTCTTCAGTGTATTTTAAGTTTCTCAGAAAAAGAAATATAATTACAGAAAAAGCAAAAGTTCCTCTTGACCACTCCTTCCAAAAAATCAGTTTATCCTAGTTTTTAATATATAGTTTTTAATATATAATATATAAACATATAGTACATACTATCTTACAGCTTGCCAAATACCTTCACATAAATAGCTGTATTAACTTAAACCACTTGTGGGCAGTATTCTAAGACCATACTCTTCCCTGTATTTTTGCCATAACCTGTTATTACCCAATTATTTTTTGCCAATCTAATGGTTAAAAAATATCTCATTTTAATTTGCATTTCTAGTATTTAGTTTGAGTGTCTTTTCTTGTTAACAGACAGTTTTAGTTCCTATTCTGGGAAAAGCCTGTCCTTAATTTTCTACTGCTTTTATTTTTAAAATGTTAACTCTTATCATTAAGACAGGAACACACCAACCAAAATGTTAATGATGACTGAATATTTTTGTGGGAGTAGGAATCTTTTCCCAAAATAAGAACACATTTTCTAGTTTTTCCTAAATTAAATCAGTAACAGAAACTAGAAAATTATAAAAGTGGGTAAAAAAAGGCCTTTCAGATGCAAGTAGTACTTTCGGGATACCCTATTATAGGAGCACGTAACACCCTAGAGGAACTCATAAAATCCAGCTTAAAGAAATAAATACACCTAAAGCACAAGTCTTGTTAAGAAATGAAATACTGGTTGAGGCTACTGATTCATTTGGGATACACTAACTAACGTCATTTTTATAAAGCATTTTTTGAGATCATGGTGTACTTTTCATGTATCTTGTTTAAGCCCAACAAAATTCTGGGTTACATTCTCTGAAGCCCTCCTATAAACTGCTATTGCACATTTTGATCACTCCTCCTCATTGTACCAATCCCTTTGACTCTGATTTACAAGTCTCCCTCCCCTAGTAGACCATGCTACCCTCCACTCCCTAGTTGCTTATCTTTGAATTTCCAGTATCTGGTATTATTGAGTATGCCCTCAAGTATTTGTTGAGAGAATGAGTTATCATCACCTTCATTTAAAGGATGAGGAAACTAGCTCAGTGATGAAATAATTTTCCCCAAGTAACATAGCTATTAAGTATTTATTTTTTGTAAATTACAATGGCCATAACTTTGTAGTATACTGTATAATTTAAACATTTTAAGTAATATATCATCTCACTTTAATGCTCACAGCAACTTGTGAAGTAGGCTTTTTGATTACCATTTCATAGGTGAGAATGAAATATGAGGCACACACAAATCCTAGTTTATAAGAAGTTCAGCTCTTTACATACTTTATAAATCACTAATTGGGTATAGGACCCTCTATGTAGCAAACATCTTGGGGAATGATGATGGGGGAGGGAGAGAACAAAAGGAAGACAGTTAAAACAATAGGATAGAGACTGAAAATCAGTTTATAGGTCCATCTGAAGACCATAAACCGATATTGTAGTGTCAACCACATGTGCCACTTTGAAATCCGACCTTGGCCCAAAGGTTTTTCTTGATACTACCCTCTATTCATAGAAGACAACTGCAGACTTTCACACAGATCAGCAATCTCAAAGGTTGGGGATACAGAGCTAAGGAGAGCTTTGAAAAACAACAGACAGGTTATATCACACATGGACAAAGCAGGTGGAAAAGTGACAACATAAAGGAAAATGCTAAGGAACTTTAAACATTATCTCAGTCCTTAAATGGACTCTGAGTTTCTCAAGTGAAGAAACCAACTCTCATTCATTTTATGTCCCTAGCTCCTTGAACTTAAGAACACTCAGTAAGTGGTTACTGAACTAAAAAGAGCTTAAGATGTGAGGGAAAGAGACATATTAATTTTTAAAAAATGGCTTTAGAATTTATTGAGCACTTACTATGTGCCATGTGCTATACTTCTGATAATATATAAAATGTTAAAAGGGATAATATTTACCTCTTTTCTAATCTGCTAGGTACGGTGCTACTCAAGTATATTAACAGTGGTGATACTGATGACTATTAGGAAGACTCATTATGGGTTAAGGTTACTAAGGTTACAGCAGAACCCTGAACAGAACAAAGTTGAACAGTAGGGGGCTATGTAGATGGAAGGAGATCAAGGCAACCAATGTATTACACATCACCACAGAAGTAGATACGACACTTTAGAGGGTATGAACGTGACTCCTAATGCTTGACAAAGTGAAAAACTACTCTGGTGGAACACCCACTTATCTCGGGCCAAAGTCCACCCCAAAATGACCAAAGTATAAACCCCTTTCTTCCCCACCACTGATGATCCCAACATAGAGCTGAAGGGTCCAGATAGGCTTTGCTAACTGGCCATCATCTCACCACCGTGACTGCCCATCTCTGAGCTGTTGAAGGGGTTAGGTGAAATAGTTTGTTAAAGAAATGACCATTTGCTGACCACATAGAGTGTACTAATAACCTAAATTCCCCCACTTAACCCCAATAACCCCACAAATAAAGCATTTTCCCCAGATGAGACAATGGATAGGTTAACTTGCCCAATGTGACAGAACTATTAAGTGGCCAGAAAAAAAATTAAAAATTCAGCATTTATCCTACCCTTCTTATACAAACTATATCACTGAGTAACCTTATAAAATTATTCCACCTAATACATAAAAACAAAATGACAGAGCTAGAACATCACCATTTTGATATTTCCAATAAACTAATCCATTTAAGCTTTAGGCAGAAATGGCTGTTAATATAAAAAAATACAAGACGTCATTACAACTTAATGAATGTTGTGAATCAACACACCACTACCAATTCTTGCCAAAGGACATGAACCTGAATTTATAAAAGCCTCTGGATCCACTGTAAATTTGCAAGAAATACAGAGGACAGACGATCATGTAATAACTGTACTGAGTATGCGATAAACAAATTCAGGCTGTGGGAAACTCCACAGGTCAAAAGGCCTAAGTTATTCAACAGATATAGTATAAGGAAAAGAAAGAAAGAAAGGGAAATTACAGGTATTTAAAATACATCAAGTTTTAAAAAGTAGACAAAGCAAATTATACTGTTCAGGGGTGCACACTTGGATAATAAAACCAGAACAATACAAGAGATTACTATAAAGTCAGAAGAGTAGACACTTTCTGGAGAAGGAAGATGCTGTGACTGGGATAAGCACATGCAAAGACTTACGGTTTAATAGGCAAAGTCCTATTTCTTGAGTTGAGTAATGGTAACAAAAGTGTTTGCCTTAATTTATTAAACTGTAAACTTGTTTAGGGTGGTTTCCCCTATCTGTATTCTATTTGTTACAATAAAAGGAAAACACTATATTCACATTAAAGCTGCTTATGTATGATATGATTCTATTTGTATGAGATGCCCAGACTAGGCAAATCATAGAAATATAATTAGTGGTTGCCAAAGGCTGGCGTGGCTGGGAGAGAGAAGGGGAGTCACTATTAATGGGTACTGAGTTTCCTTTAGGGGTGATGAGAATGTTTTAAAAACGATGTGGTAATGGCTGTACAACTGTGAACACATCAAAAATCACTGTATGCTTCAAGCAGGCAAATCGTATGGCATGGGAATTATATCTCAATAAAACTGTTTTTTTTTTAACATTTTATTGATTTATTTAACAGAGAGAGACAGAGACATCACAAGTAGGCAGAAAGGCAGGCAGGGGGTGGGGGGAAAGCAGGCTCCCCGCTGAGCAGAGAGCCCGATGTGGGGCTCGATCCCAGGACCCTGAGATCATGACCTGAGCTGAAGGCAGAGGTTTAACCCACTGAGCCACCCAGGTGCCCCAATAAAACTGTTTTTAAAAAGTCTAAGACACCCCTGTTAAGCCAAGACACATGTTTAAAATAAAGCCTGGAGTGGAGCCCAAGAATTTGCACTTCTGACAAAGTGCAAATTCCCAGATGCTGCTGCTGCTGTCGATCTGGGGACCACATTTTGAGAACCAATGCAACAAGGGATTTCAAAACTGCTTATATCTCAAAGCAGTACTAAACAGCACTGGAAAGTGAAGTGTTTTACTCAAAACAGTCCAGGAAAAAAAAAGTTAACACTCTGCAAAGCATTGTTCTATTCGATTCCCTGACCATCAACATCTGCATCTCCTAGGCACTTGCTGGAAATGCAAATTCTCAGGCCCCTCCCAGACCTATAGGATAGGAAGCTCTGGGGTTGGAGCTCAGCAATCTGTTTGAGCAAGCCCTCTAGGTGATTCTGACATTCCCAAAAGTTTCAGAGCTACTGTTCTAAGCACTTTATATGCATTAACTCAGCTAAACTCCAAAACCCTATGAAGTAGGTAATACTATTAGCATTTTACAGATTAAGAACTGTGGCACAGAGGTTAAATAATTTGTGCAAGATGACAAATGGTAAAAAATGAAGTCAGAACTGGAACCTAGAGTCTGGTTCCCGAGTCCATGTTCTTAATCACTATGCTGAAAGATCTTTCCACCCATACAAACTCAACTGGCAGAATGCAATAATGAAGAATTAGTGGAAGAAAAAAATGCAAAGACCAGGAGAAATATGTCTCACTAAAAACACGGGCAAATAATCACAGCAAATAATGTTGTCATTAAAAAAGCAATCTTCCAGGGGCGCCTGGGTGGCTCAGTGGGTTAAAGCCTCTGCCTTCGGCTCAGGTCATGATCCCAGAATCCTGGGATCGAGCCCCACATCGCATCGGGCTCTCTGCTCGGCAGGGAGCCTGCTTCCTCCTCTCTCTCTGCCTGCTTGTGATCTGTCTGTCAAATAAATAAAATCTTAAAAAAAAAAAAAAGCATTCTTCCAAAAGCATTCCAAAACATAAGCAGCCATCAAATACAATATATCCCAGTATTTCCAGAGCAATTATCTCAGATATCTAATTATAAGGATTTAAAATCTGGAATATGCTAAAGATGGCACATAAATTCACAGCAGTTATGTTCACATTTACCAATCTTTAACATCTAAATGATTATACTACAAGGTCATTCCAGAATAATTTGAATCTCCCTACTCCTAGTCCCTTTTAGTCACTGTACAGTCAGAATCTAGGGGTTGAAAAAGAACTTTCACATTCCTCTAGTCCAATCAGCAATCCAGGCTGAATCATCTACAATACTGATCTTCACATAATATTCATTAAGAACCTAAAACAAATCCCAACTTTCTATAAAATCACATGGATCAATCCATGTCACCACTGTAATTTTTAAAGCCAAATGATTAAAAACTTTTTAAGGGCACTAAAATGTGAAAATGTTCAATATTAACAGCCAAAACAAAACCTACAGTTGTTTTAGTCACAGAGAGCCACTCTTTCACACTATCTGAAAACATTTCTATAACCAGAAGACCAAGCTGGTTAACAAGTACATCAAGTTTTAGCAACTCAACCCCTATGACACATCAAATGAGAGAGCTTCCAAAGAATCTTCTGAGCTGAATTATCCCTGACATTAACATATAAACATCTGGTAACCAATCACTGAGGAAACAAGTCAGAGAACAATACAGCAAAACACCCAGAGCCCAAGCACTTGGGACTATCAATCTTATAGATAGTGAGACCACTGTAAAGCAGCCTAATATGGTTACGGCTACACAACAAATTTTAACAATTTAACAGCAGGAAAGGTAACCTGGAATGTAAAGGGCAAACATTTTCAAAGCAACCAAGTTTGGTATTTCAATAATACTTTGAACCCATGGCTGAAAACACAACAAAAAAGAAAAAACCAACAGCATTTCCATTATAAACTTGTAGCTGTTAAGAACCCTGG
Source organism: Mellivora capensis (assembly GCA_004024625.1). Taxonomy (NCBI): domain Eukaryota; kingdom Metazoa; phylum Chordata; class Mammalia; order Carnivora; family Mustelidae; genus Mellivora; species Mellivora capensis. The sequence continues at coordinate 190,407 of PISX010001062.1, forward strand.
AAACAATACAAATATTGAAATGCCTACTGCATTAAAAACTCTGTTCCAAAAAATCTAGTTATCCCAGATTCAAAACTCTGGATTAGAAGGTATAAGTGACCTTGTTCACACTTCTAATAACTACAAAAAACTGAAGACAGGAGTAAATATCTCACCATGATATCCAACACACTCAAAATTTTTTTGTTAAATGAATGGACTTCACTGGAATTCCCAAGAAATCACTTCTTTAAAGTCACCTTTCAACTAGAGATCTGATTTCTCCATTAATGAATAAAGAACTGAAAAGCCTGAACTCATGATCCATAGCACTGATGATTCAAAATCATATTTTTATCTAAATACCTCAAAAACTTTCATTCATGATCTCTACCCTCTCTGCCCTTCAACTTGGAATCATTCTCATTTTAAAGGTAGGCTCAAGTGGCCTTGCTCTGCCCGTATTTGTGCTTATGTCCAACTTCCATCCCCAGGTTTTGACTATGGAAGGGACATACAGTAGATCCCAAGATAAACAATTCTACACCTGGAAAGAAACGAACAGTTTAAAGGACTTTGTGCTGTCGATCACCATTTCCAAAAGAAATAAAATGAAAACCAACAACAGAAAAACTATGGTTGCATATTAATAGCTGAAATTCAGGATGCAAGCAGAAGCTCTCAAAAACTGGTTAGTACTGCCATTTCAAAAACTATTATTATAGCCAAGGAACTCATCACTAAGGCTTAACAGCTTAGAAGTTATGGGTCAGAGCAGCTGAGATACCAACATCAAAAGAATAAAAAGCAACATTGTAAGATAGTATAAAAATAACTAAACCACCTAAGGAAATTGAAACCATGAAAAATCCCAAAGGCACACTTAGGTCATTATCTAGGAAACATTAGCTTCTTCCATAAGGAGGCCTACTTTTCATGTGGAGCAGTAAGCAGGGCCAAGACATGGAACCAAGGTCAGGTATCAATTAAATCAGACTCTGCCACAGAAAAGGGAATCCATGACTAGTTATTTTGGGATAGTGCCTAGGCCAGCAGTATCAACTCCAACTAGGATACAGGAGATTACTGCTTTTGTTCCATTATAATGGGGGTCCTCCAAGGTCTTTAACTTACTAAGAACGTGTTAGATACCACTGCTGGGATACAATCACCAAATGTGAGGGAAGCTGCACAACAATTTCTTCAAAAAAACAGAAGAAAAAAAGGTAGAGAGCCTGCAGATTAAAATAGATTTAAGAAATATACATCTCCACCTTTGTGATAAATGGATTTTCTTTGGACCCTAATTCAAACTAAAATATGAACATTAGCTTCATATTTGATATCTTCAAAAATCACTGTTAATTTTTTGAGTTGTGATAATGGTTTTTGAGGTTATGTTAAAGGAGCCCTTCTCTTTCAGGCATATAAATATTTTGCAAGTAAAAATATGACAGCAGGGTTTATTTCAAAATAATAGATGGGGACAGTAGGTTGAAGTACAGATGAAGCAGAATGGCTACAAGCTGGTAACTGTTAAAACTGGTGATGGATCACAGGGGGATCATTATACTATCTGATTTCTGTATGTTTGATTTTTTCATAACTCTTTGATAAAGAACTGATTAGACATAATATCTTACAACTTTATTTTTTGAATGGAGCTTTAAGTGATTTAAAAATCACATGCAGATGGACTTCATTTAAACAATAACAAGAGAAGCAGCCAATGCCACATCAGATCCAAACAATGAAAGAAACCAAAGTCGCTCAATTACAGAATGGAAATATATACCCCCCACCTCCATTCCATGAAGTAAAATACAAATACTACCCAAAGATCTACAAAAACTAACCTAAAATCACAACCAATCATACTCATCCTGGTGGGAAATCCCAAACTTCTCCAACAGCTTCCTGAACCTTCTGACCAAGTTGGTCTGCTAGCTCCTCTGGAGTACTAACCCACTCAGGTCAGACTACTGGAGGACCTACAAAAAAAAGGGTGGGGAGAAAGAGAGACACACTTATTAGGGTGTAGGGGAGTTAACCATTGTATCAATGTTCAAACATGATCAGTTATTATTTCTTAAGCAATAGCCCACACATATCAATTTTTAAGGACCTGCTTTAAGCAGTAACAAGAATTCAGAACCAACAGCCAACACCTCTGAAAACTCAACTCAGTCCTCAACCCAAATGAAATGATAGGGGATAGTAATTACAATTTTATATCCTCACTATAAACTGATACTAAGGCAATGTTAAATTTATTATTTTCTTGTGGAAAAAAATCTGCACTCATAAAAACTACTTTTCACCTTCACACATGCTTTTTGGGCATACTTGGAGACAATTCATAAACACCTGGGAAACTCAGGTTGAACTTTGCCATTGAAGCTTAGACAAAGCTTTTGACTGCTATTGCCACTCCTTCCTCTCTCTCTCCTTAGAGATCTACTAGAATAAATTAAACCTTTTAGGTCACACCTAGATTATCATTTCCAGATTTATTCTAGTCCTGAATAACAAGAATTAAATTAAGGTTTAGTTAATTACTGATTCATTGCTTGACCCACTGTAAAAAACTCCAAGGCAGTATCTCAAAACAGAAAGTGATCTCCTGTCCTCCAATGAAAAAGGGAATATTCTATTACCTCCAAAGCACTTTAAATTGAACAAAGCAAACCCTAAAGCTCAAAACTAGTGTCTACATAGTTAATTACCAGATGGTTTCCCATGATAGATCTTTAATCCTACATAAACTTTACACCATCATATTCCTATTTCAAGCCCCATCACCTGGCCAAGGTAATAGTAATAGATAAAAGTGTTCAGTTTAATATTGGTCTAATCAAAATATTAACAGTAAGAAAAACTATCTCCAAATTGAATACACTCACTTCTATTTAAAAAGAATGCTGGAAAATATAAAATGGCAAAACACAACAGGAGGTAGTGCATTAAAGAACTGGTAGTAATTCATTATAGGAAATAAGCTTGGTATTCCAAACAACTTTCCTAAATTCTCTCAGGAATTACCCTGTGCAGGTATAGCTAAACAGCAGATCCCCACACTGACTTGAGGAACCAAAGAAAGGAAGCAGGGGAAAAGCAGTATGATCACTTGAAAACTAGCTGGCAGAAGTTCCCTTGATTACTGTGAAAAGCATAGCAACAAATTTCATCTTTGAGTGAATAACAGAACAAACTCTTTTTGAAGCAGTGGAAAGAGGGAGGAGGCAAGGGATGAGGCATCCCTTCTAAAAGGCAGAACACCTGGGTGTGGTTCTTGACAGGAACCTTATGGCCAGTGGTTATTTCAAGCTAGTGACTTTGCACTGAAATTCCTAGACTAGTAGATTAAGACAGGTGGAAATCACAATCAGACACCAAGAACCACTGGAAATAAAGAATTTGGCCCATGAGTAGGAAAAAATTAAAAAAATGACAGGGCTGGCCTAAAAATATACTGAAAATGTACAATTAGAGGAATAAAAAATCTTATTCTTTTCCAGATCATAAAACTATCATATGACACAGATCAGTCTTCCAACCTATTCTTACACCTAGAAAAACTAACCACAATTTATTGTGTGCCTACCATAAGCTGGGCACTTTACAAATTGTCGAATTCTAGTAACTGTAAGCACTATTATCTATCATACAGATGAAAAAACTGAGAATCTGAAAATTTGCCCAAAGTCACAAAGTTCAATGTGAACACAAAGCACACAGTTATTTCCACCATACCAGGGTGCCTCCCTTGAATGGAGAATGTTGAGGTCTCCTCAATCTACTCAACATTGGAGTTAACAGAAAACAATGCCGACATGCAATCTACAAAGAAAACAAATGATAGGGAATCATCTATAGTAATGGTGGAATGGGGGAAGGGAAAGGAAAAAAGTAGAACAGGGCAATGATTGAGGGTCAGAAGATAATCAAAGCTATTTTATTTTCTAGCACATGGAGGAGGGGAAATGTAGTGGAGCCTGACAGGAGGGTATCTTCTCTCTAGCGGATTCAACTCTTGAAAAAAGAACACAGGGGTGGTAAGATAATTAAATGAGACACATGTTAAGAGATGGTTAGTAGCAAAGACAGAGGTCCACAGACCTAGAGGACTCAAGAACTCAGAGCAAGGCAGGGAAAGGGAGGTTCCCGAGCTTGCAAAGAGGAATGGCAGGGGACAGAGGACAAAAAGTTGGTTTACTGGAGGATTATCTTTTACAGCCTTTTCTTTATTTTTTTTTGAGGAGAGGTGTTATGAGGAAGGGAAAGCTAAGAGACCCAAGAACAAGAGGTCTGCAATCATCCAGCCACCAACCCATTCGTTGTTCCATCTAAGAGTGGTCAAGCAGTCTGCAACGTTGCAGAAATCTGTCCTGTACTCGAATCAGGGTAATACAAGCATGAAGACCCGAGGAAATGGAAGGCTACCATATAATTCCATCCACAAAGATGGAGTAAATGCACGGAACTCAAGTCTTGCGTCAAGGGGACCAATAGAAGAGGGAGACAGTCCTGGTTAAGGGGCTTTGACTAAGCTCTTCCTTAGTAGGGCTGGGGAAGGGGTGACAGGAAAAGCTTTGTCTCCCCTTATTTAATGCTCGTATTAAATATCCATGTGGATGAGGTCAGAATTAGGGGGGGAAGGGGGAGGAGTACTTCAGAGACACCGAAGCTTGACCCCTAAATCTTAGTTAAACGATCAAAGTAGTTGGGAAACTGGAGTCCACCTCAACTCAAGAAAAATTAGGAGATTCATTTGGGCCGCGGAAGGGGCGGAGAACAGAGGCAGGCCTGAAAAAAGGTAGTAGCGAGAGAGCCAGTCGTCATTGATTGGTCCCCTTTCCCCCACCGCCCAATCTAACCCCCAGCCCCACTCTCTAACTCACTCCAGGACTCCCGCCCCCCACCCTTCCCAACCCGCCCACTGCGGTGGCAACAACGGAGGCGTTGACCGATTGGTGGGGCAAAGGCGGGCCCACACGCGACCGAGGCCCGGGAAATGGTGTCGCCTCGCACAGAGACGGCGTGGTCCTTGCCTCAGGTTCGGCTTACCAGCACCTCGGTGTTTCGCCAACAGTCACCTCCTTAACGTCGGGTGCTTGGGAAGCGTCACAAACGCGGATAGCCAACACCTCAGTCTCCGGTCCTGGCCGGACAGACATCAGCTTCCGCCGCCATCTTAACAGCAGGCGGACCGACCCTAGTCACTACCCCCCCTACCCCAAGCTACCTCCGCCACCTCCAACGGATCCCACGAGGACGTAACCCCGCTCGCGCGAGAACTCACCGGCTAAGAACTGCACAAGCCGAAGACGCTGCTGCCGCCTCCGCGGCTGCTGCAGTCCGTAGCTGAACCGCGGCCGCCTCCGCGCGATCCCGCGAGAACCTCTTACCGGACGGGAAAAGCTTGAGCCCAGCCCTTCCCAGACCCCTCCTCCCACCAAAGCCGAAGTCGCTACGGATCCGCTCTCACCCTACGCGAAGGGAAAAGCAAATGACGCACAACCTCACGAAGCACTGAGGGGCGGAGCCAATCTGCCGCCGCCGGCTCCCGCATGCGCCGAGAGAACTATCGCGATATTACGTCTTAGTCTCTGCGAGACCTTCGAATTCACCGCAGGATGCCGCCCGCGCCTCGCCTTTAGGAAACACGAGATCTCGCGAGACCTAGTGCACGCTCCTAAAAAGGAGAGAGGCGGGGCTTCAATGAAAATGACTGGGAGTTTTTCGGGGGAAGGGAGGAACCTCCCGTCCTGCAGGGATCTCGCCTACCACGAGGTTTCCGACCCACTGCGGAGCTGGCTGCCAAACCTCGCGATGACACAGCTCAGCGCCAAATCTCGGCCATGTCCTGAAAACTGCCTCCGCCCCCGATCTAAGGTGTCTAGAGCCTACTGCTTGAGGAAAATTTAAAAAGTCAACCTGTTTATTCTCACGCTTCCGGGCAGAGCTGTACCAATTAGCCAAACTCCATTCTGGAAGAGGAGCAATGGGTCCCCCATTGTTACCTGCCTCCAGTAATCACATATTATCCTGGACTAACACATAAAAGACGTTCAGTCTCACAAAAAGCTCGCAAATGCAAATGAAAACAATGACATAACATTTTTGGCCCATTAGATCGGGGAAAATTTTTTTAAGACATAATATTCTGACTCTTTCCCTCGCCGCACTGCAGGCTAACCTGAATCCATCTTAACGTAACGAAAGGCTCATATCGTTAGTTCTAGCACTAAAGCCACTAATTTTTAACTCCAGACGCTTTACCTTGGCATAACCAAAAGATCATAAAGTGGTTTTCGCCAAACAAAGGAGTCTGCCCTCAAAGGAAAATTCAAGCGGGGGGTGGGGGTGGGGGTGCGTGCTTACAGTTTTTAATATGGCAGTTTTTCCACGTCTAGCCAACAATGTTTCTCCAATAAATCTTGGATCCAATCTGGCTCGATCTGTGGGCTTTTCTATTCTAATGCATTGTTCTGTCCATCCTCGTTTAAATATTGTTCCTTTGGAGTACATTTTAATAGATGGTAGTACAAATACCCCCATCTTATCTTTTAAAATATTTTCTCGGTTATTCTTAGACATGTTTTTTTCTGGATGAACTTTAGAATCACATTAAGTTCCAAAAACTTGGCATATTTATTGACATTCCATCAATTGTATAAATCGACATAGGAAAAATGGGCATCACTACAAAATTGAGCCTTCTTATCAAGAAGCATGGTATCCCTTCTCCGTGTATGCAAACATTCTTTTATTATATATCTCAATAAAGTTTTGTAGTTTACTTCTAGGGCTTTTTTTTTTTCATTTTTCTTGCTACTGCGAATGGGGTTATTAAATTTTTGAAATGCTTATCGCTTATAGATATTTGATATTTGCCTACTTTTGTAATCCGACAAATAAAAAATATGTTCAATTTCACTGGTAATCAGAAAAATGCAAATGAAAACAATGACATACCATTTTTTGCGCTTCAAATTGGCCCAAATTACAAAGATTGATAATTATTCATGTTGGCACAACTGTGGAAAAATGGGCAATGTTGCACAACATTGGAGAGTGTAAAACAGTATAGCTTTTTGCGAAGGCAATTTGGACAAATCTATCAAAATTCCAAATGCATATACACTTTGAGTAGCGATTACTCTTAAGAATTTCTCCCACGGAAATACTCATACATGTGCATGAAACGTATATATACAAACCCATTCATTATAGCATTGCTTGTAATAGCCCCCTCCCCCCCTTCAAAGGGAAACAAGCTAATGTACATCATAAGGGAAATGGTTAAATAAACTGTAGTACAATCGTACAATGCAGCTGTTTACAAATGAGATAAATTTAGATTCCCTGATATAGGAAGATCTACAAGACATATTAAGTTTTTAAAAAGCAATTAGTCGAAATGAATGTCTGTGCGTGTATGTATGTGTGTGTGTATGTGTGTGTGTGTAGTACCATTTAGATACCAAAACATACATATACAACACCTAGTAGTTACCCGCGAAGCCTGCCTGCCGGCCCCTCACCTTCCCCCTCCTCTGAGGCCGCCTTCCGAGAGCCTGTGAGAGAAACGCAGAAGGCCCGGCCTCTATTCCCTCTCTAGGGCCACTTGGCCACGACTAATGCCGGTACCTCGCATCCCCACTGTCAGCACGGTCAGCCGCTCTCCCGCCGCGCTGCCTGCCGCTGCCCAGCTGCCCCAGAAGATGCAGCTAGCTTTCTGCTGGCGCCGGCCGAGGCCTGGGGGAGGGGAGAGAAGGCGGGGTTGAGGGAGGGTTGGGGCAGGCCGCCGGGCCCCTTCACCAGCCTCTCGCTGGCTCCCCAAGGCCGCCACCTCCGCGACTCCGCGCCGGGTCCCGTGGGAACAACCCTCCGCAAGGAGCAGAGAACGGCCTCGCGAGCAGAGCGCGCCCCGCAACCCGGGGGAAGACGCTCACCTCGGTGGCAGTAGCTCCGCGGGGCCCGCAGAAGCGTGCCGGGTCCGCGGCCCTGCTTCAGCCCTGCTTCAGCCCTGCTCCCCTCGCTCGCCCTCCTCGGAAAACCTACCCCTCCGGCTCTCCCCACACCCGATCTGAGGCTCCACCCCCTCGCTTGAGAAGCCCCGCCCCTGCCCCTCCGGAGGGCACTCCCTCCGCGGTGGAGCCTCAGAGTCCCCTTTAGGGGACTGCGCCTGAGCTCTTCGCGGTCCAACAAACCCAAGGGTAGATGATAGTAGGGTCGCTAAGGAATTGGATTTGATTCGTGGCACGATGGGAGCCACTGAAGGGTGACGTGATTTGATTTGATTTGATTTACGTTTAAAAATTAATCTCTCCAGCTGCCTTGTGAAGAATGGGGGGCAAGAGGGCAAGCAGGGACACGGTGCGGAGGGCTGGAGACGACCGGGACGCCCACTACAGTGAATCCCCCCGGCAAACCCTTAGAACACTTACTCCAGGCACATAGTAAGCTCTCAATAAACATTCTCTTTATTGTTCTCCTTGGTATTATTTGGGGTGGTAGTGCGATTGGCAGTTTATAGAGGATTTGCACCTGTGAATGCATAGGAATCAAAAAGAATTTTGTAGAAGATACCCCTATTAACCATGCTTCATCTGGGTTGCAGAATGAGGTTAGAGGGTGAGAGGAGGGGGGAGCTTTGAACTGCAACTTTCGGTAAGGTTTGAATTTTTTTTTTCCAGAAAAGCATGTATTAACTCAGTATTTTTAAGTATATACACAAAAGCACTGTCCAAAATACTCTTGAGACGTAGAAATAAAAACTGTAATTCCAGTTTTAATTCTAACCTTACAGAACAGTGGTTCATGCCCCGAAATGAGTATCTGATGAATGGATCCACTGCACGCCAAATATATATTTACACAAAAATTTTTTGTATGAGCTCGGCTTTATGGAGGCCCCTTTTGAGAGAGATTGATCCATATTTTTACAGTGCTATTTTTAATGGGTGACTGTTACTCCATTAATGTTAGTTATTTAACCAAGACTCCATGTTTAGGACTTTTTTTATTAAAAGAAATACAGACATGAACTTTGATGTAACTATATATATGCATATTTCTAAGATGTCTCTCAAGAAATTTGTAGAAATGAAAGATAGGGGCAAAATGTCACTCCTCCCAAAAAAGTACATGACAGGTTTTCCAGAACAGTTGTAACAATATTCAGTCCCATCAGAAATATATAAAAATTCCCGTTTATTTGGATATTCTAATATCTTCAACAATAGTGCTATTACAGTCTTCAAAAAACTTTTTAGGGACACCTGGATGGCTCAGTTGATTAAGGGTCTGCCTTCTGCTCAGGTCCTGATCCCAGGGTGCTGGGATTGTGTCCCGCATCCGGCTCCCTGCTCAGCCAGGAGCCTGCTTCTCCCTCTGCCTGCTCTGCCTGCTGCTCCCCCTGCTTGTGCTCTCTCTGACAAATAAATAAAATCTTAAAAAAAACTTTTTAATTTAGTAAGCCCTTTGACTCTAATTTTAATCTCTCACAGCATCTGCATTAGTTCTAAACATCTATTGGCTCTATACCTAGTCCTAACCCCTACATTTCTTTTGTTAATTCCTAGGCCCCATGAAGTCTAGTTTTTCAACTCCTAATTCTAAAATCCCACATACCCCACAATCTTCATTATAATTTTAGTCTGTAGGAGTCTTCAGTTTACTTGCCAATTCCACTCCTTTTATAGTCTTAATTCCAACCAACATCCCCCTACAGACGTGCGTGCACGCGCGCACACACACACACACTTCTATTTCTTATTGTAGAATATTCAGAAAATATATGAAAGCATAAAGAAAATACAAAAAGATAAAAAACCTGTAATCCCACCCCTTATATAATAATGCCTTTTATAATGCATTATATATGTATTTTTAGTTTTAAACAAAAATCTTATCTAACCTTATAAATATTTGCCATGTAATTAAATATTTGTCTATAACATTTTATTTTATTTTATAACATCATTTTAATGGCAACATGAAACATTCCTTTCTTTAACATGTAATTAGCTTTGTTTTTCTTCTTTTTTTCATTTTAAAAAGGTTTTCCTAATTACACACAAATGAGTATATTTTTGCAAAAACACTTACCACAGATGCATTTAAAGTTCCTCTTACATTCACACACTCATATAGAAATACATAGCATTTTGTGTTGTTTACTTTTTAAAGATATAAAGGGCATCCTATTTTATGTACTGTTCTGTTAATTGCTTTATTCTCTTTCCATGCTTGAAGATCTTTCCATGTCAGTATGTATAAATCTGTCATTTGTTTTATGTACTGTATAGTATTCCATTGACTGAGTATATTATAGTTAACTCTTGCTATAGCCACCTATTGATAAATATATATTGTTTTCAATCTTTTACTATTAGAGTGTTCTTTTTTTCTTACTATTACCAGCGCTGCAGTGAAAATCCTTGTACATTTTTTGTGCATATGCTAAAATATTTCTGTAAGACAAATATGGAAAAATGAAATAGGTAGCTCAAAGAAAGAAATTTCAATATTTAATGCCAAACTGTCTTGTAGAATGATTCAGTTTATACCTTCACCAGCAGTGAATAAGAATAACCATCTCCCTTGGGGCGCCTGGGTGGCTCAGTGGGTTAAAGCCTCTGCCTTCGGCTCCGGTCATGATACCAGGGTCCTGGGATTGAGCCCCGTATGGTATCTGGCTCTCTGCTTGCTGGGGAGCCTGCTTCCTCCTCTTTCTCTGCCTGCCTCTCTGCTTACTTTTGACCTCTGTCAAATAAATAAATAAAATCTTAAAAAAAAAGAATAGCCATCTCCCTAAATTTTATACACACTCTCAATTGTTTTTTAAAATTTCTTATTTAAATTCAATTTACATAACATATGGTGTATTATTAGTTTCAGGGGTAGAATTTAGTGATTCATCAGTTGCATATAACACCCAGTGCTCATTACATCAAGTGCCCTCCTTAATGCCCATCACCCAATTACCCCAGTCCCTCACCTCTCTCTCCTTCAGCGACAGTCTGTTTCCTTTTTTTAAAAATAATTTATTTATTTGACAGAGAGAGAGAGCACAAGCAGGAGGGAGAAGGAAATGCAGGCCCCCCACTGAGCCAGGAGTCCACGCAGGACTCAATCCCAGGAACCCAGGATCATGACCCAAGCCAAAGGCACATGCTTAATCAACTGAGCCACCCAGGCACCCCTCAGTTTGTTTCTAATAGTTGAAAGTCTCCTCTGGTTTGCCTCCCTCTCTGTTTTTATCTTATTTTATTTTTCCTTCCCTTCCCCCATGTTCATGGTACACATGCACGCACACACAGACACACACACACAAAGGAAGATTACTCAGCCATCAAAAAGAATGAAATCTTGCCATTTGCAATGACATGGATGGAACTAGAGGGCATTACGCTGAGTGAAGTAAGTCAGTTGGAGAAAGATAAATACCATATGATTTCACTCATATCTGGAATATAAGAAACAAAACAGATTAACCAATTGTTTGATTAGTTTGCCAATGTGATGGGTGAAAAATGTCTCATCATTTGCATTTCCCTGATTGTTAGTGAGGTTAAGGGACAATTTCATATGTTTGTTGGCTATTGCTTGTGTTTTTTTGTGACTTACCTGTTCATATCTTTTATCTGTTTTTGAATTGGCTTGTTTGGCTTCTTGTTATTGAATTATCTAGTCTGGATATAAGTCTTTGTTACATGTGTAGGAGATGTTTTGCAGACTTCTGCTTATTTTTAAATTTTGCTCATGGGGTATAGATTGTTTTAAATGTTGATGTATTCAGATTTACCAATTATTTCTATTATGGCTTTTGCATTTTGGTTTTTTTTTGTTTTTTTTTTAAGATTTTATTTATTTATTTGACAGACAGAGATTACAAGTAGGCAAGAGAGGCAGGTAGGGAGAGAAAGGAGGAAGCAGGCTCTCCGCGGAGCAGAGAGCCAGATATGGGGCTCGATCCCAGGACCCCATCCCAGGACCCCGGGATCATGACCCAAGCGGAAAGCAGAGGTTTTAACCCACTGAGCCACCCAGGCGCCCCTGGCTTTTGCATTTTGAATTTGCATAAGAAGGCCTTTCTACTCCAAGATTAGGAACATTGTTCTGTATTTCCTTGTGATATTTTAGAATTGCTTATGTTTGGCTCTTTAATTTTCTGGAATTTTTTTGTAAACATTTTTCTAAGTTGTTAAATATTCTTACAATATTATGGTTAATAGATGACTATTATTCCCTTGTAATATCAATTACTTATTAGTATTTTTCATTAGGACTTAAACATTTATTCAACAGATCATTCTTTACCTATATCAAAAATGAAATTCCTAAGTATGTATATGGGTTTGGACATAAATCATCAGTTCAATAGTCCTAAAATCCATACCAGCATCAATACCACATATTTTTAAATACTTGAGCTTTAAATTATTATTTCATATCTGCTAGGGTAAGCCCTTCTCTCTTTTTTTCCCACAAATCTCTTGACTATTCCTGTGCATTTTCTTTCCCAGATGAATTTGAAAATTAGCTTGTAAAGTTCTATAAGAATTTCTTTTGGGGTTTTGCTTGCATAAGTTTATTTCATCAAATGGGTGTAGGATATTATATTTGACAAACCAGTCTTCTATTGCTGTAAAATCATGTCGTTTCTTTCTTTCTTTTTTTCTTATGTTCAGTTAACCACCATATAGTACATTGATCACCAAGACAGCATGGTATTGGCACAAAAACAAATGCATAGATCAGTGAAACAAAATAGAGACTCCAGAAATGGACCCTCAATTCTATGGTCAACTAATCTTTCACAAATCAGGAAAAAGTCCTGTTGTTTCTAATTGTCCACTGTTATAAGCAGTTCTGTAAAGGATATTCAGAAAAAATCTTTGCTCACCACTCTGATTATCCAACTGCAATAAATTTCAACAAGACAAAGGACATCCACATTTTAGGGGCCCAGTGTACTTTAGGAAAGATTTTACCAACTTACATTTCCTTTGGGAGTATGGGTGAGTCATTTTTCTGTCCATGACCAGGTCATTAAAGGGTTTTGAACCTTTGAAAATTTGATAGGCTACATATCTCATTGTCTAATGGATGTAAAGTATTTTGTATTTTTTAAAAGATTTTATCTATTTGCACATTTATTTATCTATTTATAGCACAAGCAGGGGGAGCAGTAGGCAGAGGGAGAAGCAGGCTCTTTGCTGAGCAAGGAGCTCTACACAGGACTCAATCCCAGTCCTGGGATCATGACCTGAGCTGAAGGCAGCCGCTTAACCAACTGAGCCACCCAGGCGCCCCAAGTATTTTGTATTTTCTATTTTTCCACAACAGATCACAAATTAAGCAGTTTAAAACAATATTGTCTCACAGTTCTGTATGTCAGAAGTCTTGGTGGGTTTAACTGAGTTCTTGCTTAGGTCTATACAATGCCAAAGTCAAGGTGTCCCCAGACTTGGCTTTTATCTGGAGGCTCTGGGGAAGAATCCATTTCCATATTCATTTAAACTATTGTCAGGATTTAGTTCCTTGCTATATTGTAGGAGTGAGATCTCCATGCTCCCAGCTTCTAGAGGTCACCCACACTTTCTTCTCCTTACTTAACCCTTTCCATCTTCAAGCCCGCAGTTGCAGGCTGAATCCTTCTTTTGCTTAGAATCTCTCTGCCTTTCTCTTCTGCCACTGACCTGAGAAAACTCTCTGCTTTTAAAAGGTTTGTGTGATTAGATTAAGGCCATTGGGATAATCCAGAATCACATTCACAGTCTGGAAATTAGGGTGGGAAATCTGGGGAAGGGGGCTTTTTGGATTTGGCCTACCATATTTACTTTCCCTTTTTCAAACAACTACATGAATCATTCTGGTTGTAAAAGATTCAAATATCACAGAAGTATTGAACACGGAGCAAAATATGAAAGACACCTTTCATGCATTTCTTCTATCACCTCTATTTGGAAGTAGCCCTTTAATATTTTGGGGGTATAATAGGATACCTTTTTTAACTGGCCACCCTGCTTAATTTCCTTATCAGTTCTAATGGATTTTACTTTCACTCTCTTTCGTTTTCTAGGTAGATCATGATATCATCTGCAAATAATGATTTCCCCCCTGTATAATATTCATAATTCCTATATGCATTTACTTGACATATTACATTTTCCTAAATTTCTAGAAAAATGTTAAATATATAGCAGTAACAGCAGGCAGCTTTGTTGTTTTTTCTGGTTTTAATGAAACTTCTAATACAATGTTCCTCAAACTGATGTTCTGGGTGATAATAGATTTTTATCTATTTTATTATGAATGTTTTCAAACATACAGAGAAGTTGAAAGAATTTTACAGTAAATACCTGCGTACCCATAACATAGATGTTACCATTGATGTTTTAATACATTTGCTTTATCTTCTATCAACCCATCAATCAAATAGTCTTATTTTCTGATGCATTTCTTTCTTTCTCTTTTAACTATACTACAGAGGTTTCTCTGTTTTGTTGATATTTTTGAAGAACCAACTCTTGGATTTATTTTCCTGTTCTACCATTTTACCCCCTATCTGCATATAATTATTTTCAGCTTTTGTACTTATTAACATATTCCTCAAAGTTTATTTTGCTTTCTGTGTAATGGTTTACATGATATGTGTGGTTTATTCATTTTCAGTCTTTCTTATTTATTTCTAAAAGCATTTAATATTATATTTTTTCTGTATTTGACCTTAATATACAGTGCTCTCATTCTCATTAATTTCTAGTCTATAATATTGGTTTTGATTTGTCCTTTGACCATGAGTTATTTAGAAGTGTTATTTGTTTTTGAAGTGACTCAACTTTTTTCTTTTCTGTTTTTGTGGTTAGAAAGTTAGTAGCAAGTTAGTTGTATTGCACTGTGGTCCAATAATGTGATTTTTATGGTTTCTACTATTGGAAATGTATGTGTTTTCTTTTGTGACTCAGCATATGAACATTTTTTTGCAAGGGTCGCATAGGTATTGTTTAAAAATACACATTATAAGATATAACTTATTTGCTTTTCTATTTTCTTCATATATTTTAATGTAATATTGTTTGGTATGCATATTCATGATAGAAGTTATTCTTGGTAGATAGTTTCCTTTATCAGTATCTCTCTTTACCCTACTTAAAACTTTTTGCCTCATACTCGCTTCGGCAGCACATATACTAAAACTTTTTGCCTTGAATACTAATATTTCTAATGTTTGAGCTCTCACCTCATATATATATATATATTTTTGTGGTTACAGTATGTCAGACAAATTTATAAATTATTCAAATAGAGTTAACAACTCTTAGTATGGTATATATTCTTCCAGATTGTTTTCTATCTATACACTGATACATATGTGTATTAGAACATAGGTTCTTTTAAACCATTAAAAGTGGAAGAATTATGCTATATATGTTTTATAACTTGCTTTATTGACGTAATGTATTTTTTCAGTTTTTATTTGAATTCCAGATAGTTAACATACAGTGTAATATTAGTTTTAGATGTACAATTTAGTTATTCATATTCCATAGAACACCCACTACTCATCACAAGTGCACTCCTTAATCCCATCATCTATTTAACCCATCCCCCCACCCACCTCCCCTCTGTTACACTGTTGGTGGGAATGCAAACTGGTATAGGCACACTGGAAAGCAGTATGGAGATTCCTCAAAAATTTAAAAACAGGGCGCCTGGGTGGCTCAGTGGGTTAAGCCCCTGCCTTCGGCTCAGGTCATGATCTCAGGGTCCTGGGATCGAGTCCCGCGTCGGGCTCTCTGCTCAGCGGGGAGCCTTCTTCCTCCTCTCTCTCTGCCTGCCTCTCTGCCTACTTGGGTTCTCTCTCTGTCAAATAAATAAATAAAATTTAAAAATCTAAAAAAAATTTAAAAACAGAACCACCCTACTATCCAGCAATTGCACTACTAGGTAGTTAAATAAAGAATACAAAATTACTAATTCAAAGGGATACATGCACCCCAATGTTTATAGCAGCATTATCAACAAAAAAACAAATTATGGAAAGAGCCTAAATGTTCATCAACTGACGAATGACTTAATGTATTCTTGACATTCTTTCTTTGTCCATGTATATATATACATCTACCTTATTCTTTTAAACTAACTCTAGAGCTGGCATTTATACAAAGTGCCTGGACCATCACCATCTTCCTTCTTTTTTTTTTTTTAAAGATTTTATTTATTTATTTGTCAGAGAGAGCGAGAGAGCGAGCACATGCAGAGGCAGAGGGAGAAGCAGGCTCCCTGCCGAGCAAGGGGCCCGATGTGGGACTCGATCCCAGGACGCTGGGATCATGACCCGAGCCGAAGGCAGCCACTTAGCCAACTGAGCCACCTAGGCGTCCCCCATCTTCCTTCTTAATTTAAATATCACTTCAGAGAAGCCTTCCCTGACCACCCCCCCCAAACTGGATCAGGACACCCTGTAATACACTTTCATGATACTCAGCTATTTTCCTCCCTAGGTACCCAAGACAACTGTACAGTTGTGTGATTAATAGCTGTTCCTTCTCCCTGCCCCCCTATATTCCACATACACCCTCTACTAAACAGTAAACTTCTTGAGAGCAGGGCTCGTGTCTTTTTTGTTTTATTTGTACCTCAGTACCTAGTGTAGTGTCTGGCAATTGTATCTTTTCAATAAATATTTTTTGAAAGACTGAATGAATAAAAAACCCTATGAGGCAAGTATTATGATTATGCCCATTTTAGTCATCCTATATGAAATCCCTTGAGGATCCTCAGAAATAAATGGATGAGATAACAATCAATTATGGGTTTCTTAATATGTCAATACTTAAAGATATGCCTTATTTTTAATTAGTTGCAAGGGATGGATGCTTCTTTGGATTGTTGCTGAGTTTTCATTATTATAGATTACTAAAATGAACATTCTTATAAATAGCTTTGCACTCCTTTAAGACAAATGCCTGAAAATGGAATTGCTGCAGTGGGTATGCACATGTTACAATTGGATAGACATTGCCAAATCTCCCTCCAAAAGAGATTATACACATTTATATTCCTAGTACCAGAGCATGAGAATATTTCCCCCCCATACTCTTGCCAAAGCTGTGTACTTCCCCTCATTTTATATTTGCTAATTTGGTACAAAGTGATATGTCATTGCTTTCATTTTCATATTTTTGACATTTTGGTGAAATCAAGCACCTTTTAATTTGTTTCTTAGACATCTGAATTCTTTTTTCGAATATGTAGCCTGTTTGTGTTGCTTGCCCAGGTTTTCATTGAATTTAGTATTTTCTTATTGATTTGGAATAGCTCTATTTATGTTGTGGATAATAACACTTTGGCTTCCTGTCACAAATATTTTCCTTAGTTTGTTATTTGTCTTTTACCCTTGTAAATTTCTTAGAATATACACATTTAAAATATTTTACACAATCAAATTACTGATTATTTAATTTATAATAGTTGGCTTATGTGCTGTACTTGGAAAAGCTTTCCCTACCTCAAGATTTTAAAACTCTTAGGGTATCTGGGTGTCTCAGTTGGTCAAGCATCTGCCTTTGGCTTAGGTCATGATCCCAGGGTTCTGGGATCAAACCCCGCATCGGGCTCCCTGCTCAGTGGAGAGCCTGTTTCTCCCTCCCCTTCTGCCAGCCACTCTGCCTACTTGTGCTCTCTATGTCTCTGTCAAATAAATAAATAAAATCTTAAAAAAAGATTATAAAACTCTTTATGTTTTTTAGCACCTTTATGGTTTTAATTTTTGCCTTTAAATACTTGTCCAATATGGGTTTTATTTTGATGTACAATATAAATATAGGTTTCCAACTTTAATTTTTCCCAATAGCTACCCAGTTATTTCTATATAATTGTTGAATAGTCAATATTTTACTCATTCATTTGAAATCATACTAATCTCCTGGATATTTTGGATTCCATTTCCAGAATCTTCTGTTCCAATGGGTAATGATTAAGAGTGCAAGCTTTGGAACCAGGCTACCTGGGTTTGTGCCCTGCTCTTCCATTTATAGCTTGTACATCTGTGAAATGGGAATAATAGTATCCATGTCATAGGTTGTGACTACAAAAGTTTGTTTATGTACAATAATTGGAACAGTCCCTGGCACATAAGAAGTACTAGTATTTTTGTAATATTTATTATTGTAGATTTTTATTATTGTTTTACCATTTTCATAGCTATATGATTGCATCATCTGCATGTAATATTTTGGTCACCTTGTTGTAGAATAACTTCTAAGCAACTTGAATAATTTGCAGGTGATTTATAACAATGCTATTTATCCTTATATTTCACCTGAATTAGGCAGCTCAACTCTAGGCAGCTAGGGAGGGAGAGGAGAAGAAAGGAGAGGGGATGAATAAAATCAACTCTATTCAGAGATGACAACCCCAGATAACACACACACACACACACACACACACACCTAGAACTAATAAATGAATTTTTGTAG
Organism: Mellivora capensis; assembly: GCA_004024625.1. Taxonomy (NCBI): domain Eukaryota; kingdom Metazoa; phylum Chordata; class Mammalia; order Carnivora; family Mustelidae; genus Mellivora; species Mellivora capensis. Next base: position 208,883 of record PISX010001062.1, read on the forward strand.
AATACAAGGTCAACACACAGAAATCAATTACATTTCTACATAGTAGTGATAAATAATACTATTTATAATAGCTCCAGAAAATGAAATACTTGGGGGGAAATCTAACAAAATATGTGAAGGATCCGTATGCTTAAGTTTATAAAATTATGATGAAAGAAATTTCCAAAGGCCTAAATAACTGGACAAACATACCATGTTTATGGACTGGAACACTCAAAATATTAAAGATGTCAGTTCTCCCTAAATTAATCTATAGATTTAGTGCATCTCCTATCAAAATCTCAGCAAGATTTTTTGTAAATACAGAATTCTAAAATTCATACAGAAAGGCAAAGGAAGTAGAATACCCAAAATGATTTTGAAAAGATTAATAAGGTTGGAGGAGTCACACAACCTGATTTTAAGACTTACTATATAGGCACAGTAATCAAGATAGTGTGGTATTGGTGAAGGGATAGACATATAGACCAATGCAACATAATAGAGAATGCAGAAACAGACCCATACAAATATGGTCAATTGATTTGTGACAAAGAATTCAATGGGAAAATGACAGTCTTTTCAGCAAATGATATTAGAACAACTGGACATCAATGTATAAAAATGAATTTTGATTAAAACTTCACACTTAATACAAAAATTGACTCAAAATGGATCACAGATCTAAATGTAAATCATAAAACAATAAGATTTTTCAAGGAAAATATAAGGAAACATCTGGAACTTTCTTAGATTGCTGGTGAGAATGAAAAATGTTATAGCCACCCTGGAAAACAGGCAGCTTCTTATAAAGTTAAATATACACTTACAATATGACCCAGCAATCCCAAGCCTAGGTACTTGTCCTAGAGAAATTAAAACCTATGTTCATACAAAATCTGTACATAAATGCTTTAAAAGTGTTCTACATATAATCACCAAAACTTGGAAAGCACCCAAATATCCTTTAAGGGATGAATGGATAAACAAGCTGTGATCTGGCCATCCAATGGACTACTACTCTGCAGTGAAAAGGAATGAATATACAACAACTTAGATGAATCTCAGAACCATTGCTCTGAATGAAAGAAGATGATTTCAAAATGTTATGTACTGTTTGCTTCCATTTATATGACATTTTTGAAAGGACAAAAATATAGTGATTGAGAACAGATCAATGGTTAGGAGTGGGGAGAGGGTGTGAGGTCAAAGCAGTAGCACGATGGAGTTTCTATGAGATGACGAAACTATTTTGTATCCTTACTATGGTGGTAGTTATATGAATTTCTGCATTTGTTAAAATTTATGGAACTATACACACATAAAAAATCAAATTTACTGTGTGTTAATTTAAAATTAAAATACAAAAAATGATGCTAATTTTAGAATGATATCTGCTATTTCTGGTGGGTCAGTACATAACTATAGCTTCATTTAACCATTTTTTATCCTTATAATTTCTTCTGGGAATTCTAAAGTCACCATAAAATATCCTGAATACAGATAGGCCTCTGTAACCAAGCTGTTAACCCTGTTATGTCCTTCAAGGTGCATCAGTTAGAATTCTTTCAGTTGTAATTAACAGCAAAAACAACACATAGTGGATCAACCAATAAGGCCATTTTATTATCTCCCAGACATAGAGGGATTCAAGAGTAGGTAATTCATCAGCTTAGCAACATCATTAAGAATGCAGTGTCCTTCCATCCTGTTCCACTATCCTCAGCCTGTTGGTCCTTCACTTTATGACCCCAAGACGGCTGCAGCTACTCAGGCATCACATGGTCATACACTAACACCAAGAGGCTGGAAAAAAGATCATAACTGTCTTTTGTCCCTTACTAAGACCAAACTTTTCCCAGGTGTCCCCAGTAGACATCCCCTCTTATCTTAATGGCCAGAAATCATGTTTCTTGTCCACGCCCAAACCAATCATTTGGCAAGATAAATAGAATTATCATGATTAGTCACGTCAGACCAATGCTACTCATAGTTTGGTTCCTGGGCTGGTGCTGGTCTACAAAATGTTGGTTATTAGTCTAGGACAAACTAAGTGCAGAAATTGAGATTACACATGTAGAAATTTTTATAACAAGTTGACTGAGTAATTTGATGTCTTTTGAATATAATAAAAATTGGGGGCTGGCATTTTGTAGGTCTTCATTTGAGATCCCAGCTCCCATGAAGTCCAGGGTTGTCCTACACTTGATCTTAGCCAAAAGGCCAAGAAGTGATCAGGGTTGTCCTAAATATGAACAGAAATTGAGGTGTATTAGGGAGGAAGAAACTGAAGGATGGTAGTTGGGTAGGGTACCAACAATGTCGGCTAAGAAAAAAAAAATGGTGAGAATGATAGCACTCCTAAAATCCCTGGAAAATTCCAAAGTATGTAGCAATACCGGCCTACCTCAAGAAGCAAGAACAATCTCAAATAAATAACCTAACCTAACATCTAAACGAGCTAGAAGATGAAGCTTAAAGTCAACAGAAGGTGAATAATAAAGATTAGAGCAGAAATAAATGATATAGATACTAAAACAAACAAACAAACAAAAGAACAGATCAATGAAACCAAGAGCTGGTTCTTTGAAAAAATTAGTAAAGTTGATAAGACCCTAGCCAGACTTATCTAAAAAGAAAAAAAAGAGAGAGAAAGGACCCAAATAAATAAAATCATGAATGAGAGAGGAAAAATAACAACACCATAGAAATATAAACAATAATAAAAGAATACTATGAAAAACTATTTGCCAACAAATCGAACAACCTGGGAGAAATGGATAAACTCCCAGAAGCATATAAACTACCAAAAATGATACAGGAAGAAATACAAACTGGAAGACAAATAACCAGCAAAGAAGTTGAATCAGTAATCAAATCTCCCAAAAAACAAAAGTCCAGGGCCAGATGGCCTCACAGGGGAATTCTACCAAACTTTTAAAGAAGAGTTAATACCTATTCTCAAACTATTCCAAAATATAGAAAAAGAAGGAAAAATTCCAAACCCATTCTATGAGGCTAGCATTACCCTGAATCCAAAACTGGACGAAGACTCTACTAAAAAAAGAGAACGAAAGGCCAATATCCCTGATGAACATAGATGTAAAAATTCTCAGTAAAATACTAGCAAATTGAATCTAACAGTACATTAAAAGAATCATTCACCACAATCAAGTGGGACTTATATCTGGGCTACAAGGGTGGTTCAGTATTTGCAAATCATCAACGTGATACACCACATTAATAAGAGAAAGGATAAGGACAATACGATCTTCTCAATAGACGTAGAAAAAACATTTGACAAAGTACGACATCCAGTCACGATAAAAGCCCTCAACAAAGTAGGTTTAGAGGGAACACACCTCAACATAATAAAGGCCATACATGAAAAACCCACAGCTAATATTCACAATGGTGAAAAACTGAGAGCTTTTCCTCTATGGTCAGGAAAAAGACAGGGATGTCCGCTCCCACCATGCTTATTTAACATGGGACTGGAAGTCCTAGCCACAGCAGTCAAGCAACCAAACAAAGAAAAGGTATCCAAATCAGTAAGGAAGAAGAGAAACTTTCACTATTTGCAGATGACATGATACTCTATTTAGAATACCCAAAAGACTCAACCAAAAAATTGCGAGGACTGATACATGAATTCAGTAAAGTACAGGAAACAAAATCAACATACAGAAATCTGTTGCATTTCTATACACCAATAATGAAGCAGCAGAGAGAGAAATTAAGGAATCAGTCTGATTTACAATTGCACAAAAACCACAAGATATCTAGTAATAAACGTAACCAAAGAGGTAAAAGATTTGTACTCTGAAAGGCATAAAACACAGATGAAAGAAACTGAAGAATCTTGTGTTGGGCTTCCTGCTGGGCGGGCTTCTCCTGCTGACCTCTTCTTTCATGCTCTCTCTCATTCTCTCTCTCTCTCAAATAAATAAATAAATAAATAAAATCTTTAAAAAAACCTCTAGTGATCAAGACTGTATGGCACTGGCACAAAAGTAGACACTTAGATCAATAGAACAGAAAAGAATGAAGAAACGAGCCCACAACTATATGGTCAATAAATTATCAACAAAACAGAAAGGAATATGCAATGGGAAAAAAATCTCTTCCACGAATGGTGTTGGGAAAACTCGACAGCAACTTTCAAACGAATGAAATCCACTTTCTTACACCAAAATGGATTAAACACCTAAATCTGAAACAGGAAATAAGTAAAATGCTAGAAGAGAACATAGGCAGTAACCTTTGACATCAGCCATAGCAGCTTCTTGCTAGATATTAGATATGTCTCTGGGGGCAAGGGAAAGAAAAGCAAAAATAAACTATTGGAACTACATCAAAATAGAGTTTCTGCATGGTGAGGGAAACAATCAAGAAAACTAAAAAGCATGGGGTGCCTGGGTGGCTCAGTCAGATAAGCGTCTGCCTTAGGCTCAGATCATGATCCTGGGGTCCTGGGATCGAGCCCTGCATCGGGGGGAAGCAGGAAGCCTGCTTCTCTCTCTCCCACTCTCCCTGCTTGTGTTCCCTCTTTTGCTGTCTCTCTCTCTGGCAAATAAATAAAATCTTAAAAAAAAAACTAAGAAGCAACCTACAGAATGGGGGCAGATAATTTTCAAATGACGTATCTGATAAAGGGTTAGTATCCAAAATATAAAAGGGACTTATACAACTCAACACCCAAAAAAACAAATAATCCACTTAAAAAATGGGCAGAAGACACAAATAGACATTTTCCCAGAGAAGACCCACAGATGACCAACAGACACATGAAAAGACGTTCAACATCACTCATCATCAAGGAAACACAAATCAAAACTACAATGAGATACTCCCTCACACCAATCAGAATGGCTAAAATTAACAATGCAAGAAACAGCAGGTGTTGGCGAGGATGTAGATAAAGGGGAACCCTCTTACACTGCTGGTGGGAATGCAACTGGTGCAGGCACTTTGGAAAACAGTATGGAGGCTCCAAAAAGTTAAAAGTAGAATTACCCTATGATCCAGCAATTGCACTATTATATATTTACCCAAAGGATACAAAAATACTGATTTGAAGGGATATATGCACCCTGATGTTTATAGCAGCATTGTCGACAATAACCAAATTATGGAAAGAGTCCAAATGTCCATTGACTAATGGATGGATATAGAAGATGTAATATATATAAATATATATAAAATATTTTATATGTATAATATTTTATATATATTAAATATATGTATATGTTTAATAGAATATTACTCAGCCATAAAAGAATAAAATCTTGCCATTTGCAATCACATGGATGAAGTTAGAGAGTATATACGCTAAGTGAAATAAGTCAGTCAGAAAGACAAATACCATGTGATTTCACTCAAATGTGGAATTTGAGAAACAAAACAAACAAACATAAGGGGCACAAAAGAGAGGAAAACCAAGATACAGACACTCAACTATAGAGAACTAATGATTACCAGAGGGAAGATGGTTGGGGGGGGGGCGGTGGATAAAACAGGTGATGGGGATTAAGGAAGGCACTTGTGATGAGCACTGGGTGTTGTATGGAAGTGTTGAATCACTAAATTGTACACCTGAAGCTAATATTACACTGTACGTTAACTAAATGGAATTTAAATCAAAACTCGAGGGAAAAAAAACCCTGGAAAATGCGAGACAAAAACATAATTTTGGTTAACTACTGCGGAACAGCCTCTTCTTTTGGCTTCACCTGTGCAATCACCTGCAGTGCTACCACTCCCAGTGGGTCAATCTCAAGCAGTCAGGTGGAGTTGCACTTCCCTTGAGAAGCCACACCTCAAAACCTGTTTCCCAGCTGGCCTGACATTACCTGTATTTTTTCAGATACCAGAGACTCCTCCTTAGGAGGTTATAATTGGCCTATATCTGCCATTCTTGCTCACAACAACAAAAAAACAAAAGAGCAAAAAAATCCACTAGATCTGCCAAATGAGACACATCCGGTCAACTGGCCACCGTGACTGACTCTGTAGCCTGTGACAGAGCCTTTCAAACTTTTTTGAGCTCAATTTAACAGAGCAAGGAACAGATTTGACATCACAATTCAGTAACATGCATGCAAACACACAGACATCTGGAACTACTGTTTCACAAAACGGTATTTACTCTGCGCAGTGCACTCTATTGTTTTAAAAATTGTATTCATTTTTTATCATTAAAAAGTACTGATCTTTCCCCACTAAATTAATTGGGTAGCCTACCAATGACTTACAACCTGCAGTTTGGAAAGAAGTGCCCTTAAGGATGGAGACCTGATGGTTCTTAATTCCAGAGGCTTTTAGAGTGGCCACCAGTAGCTATCTATATGTGGGGTGTGTGGCTCCTTCTATATCTACTACCAATGCTTGAGTCCTAACCAAGGACAATGCTTCAGCAACCTTAGCTTTTTCCTCAAAAGCTTCTCTGACCTCAGAGCTCTGGGCTCCTAAATCAGCTGCCTTAGCAGCGAGAAGGCCAGAGGCCCTCCAGGCTGTTCATGGAGACCGAGTTGCCCTAGCAACACTTGGCTGTAATTGACTCCCGCTGTCACCTGCTCCAGCCTAGACTGCTTCTCCACACTGCGGGCTCTGGCCCCCTTTTCTCCTGCCTTTCATAACAATTTCTCCATCCTCATTACATAGACAGATGTATTCTCATCCCTCCCCCTCCTAATGGATGGTCAGATTCTTGGCACACACCACCCTGGCACTCTTCACACTGCCAAATCCAAATACTCACTCTGACATGATCAAACACTCCCGGAGATGGGTGATTTGCATTTTTTTCCAGATCATAAACAACCGCTAGTGCTGGTCAATTTAAATCAGAGATCACAAACCCAAATGTACGCAGGGGCTAGGCAGGTCATGCAAAAGGCTAGCTGGGCACTGCTTCCCTTCCTAAAAGAAGGAGTGGCTACTCGGTCCATCTGATTTTGCCATACAGAAATGCACATTCACGTGGCTGGAATCTTCCAACTTTTCCGGGGAGCCATAAAATCTGTTTTTTTGGTATGGACTCTAACAATTTTTTTATGCTGACAAGTAATTTTAAAAATATCTTTTTAAATTCTTATGGGTCAAATCAAGCACATCTGTGGACTGGATCTGTTCAGCTGGCTACCATTTTGCAAGCTCTGTTTTAAGCTCTCTTTTAGCCTCTGTCTTGCATTTGGATTTGATGTCTTCTGCCATCTGGGGCAAAAAAAAAAAAAATCCAAAACAAAACCAAAAACAAACAAAAATCCACGAATAACTGGGCTTAAATTAGGTCTAACTTTCTCTCCCTCCCATATGGGAGGCAAGACTCTTAAGGGATGTTCATAGAGCAAAACCAGTATGTTCCAGTGTTTCCACTGGACACTGTAGCACTCATTTCTACATATTACTGCACTCTGGTTTGTTCCAGTCATGGAGTGATATTTAAGGCTAGCCACCGGAATAAGCACTGGCCTTGTGAGGAAGCAGTCCTTCTCTTGGTTCTTCCCCTTTCACCATATTTATTAATTATGTGATGTTTCCCTTTCTAGTATTCCCATCTGTACATGAACTGGAAATTTCTTCCCTTTTGGAAGTGTTGGGAAGAGAGGTTTCTAGTCTCCACTGTGTGCCACCCTACCTCTTTCACTTACCACCTTCTCCTCACAGTGACTGATTGGTGAGACTCCAAAATTTAATTGAGGGCTTATTGCTCAGCCCCTGCTGAGCCCCTGCCCTTCATGTGGGCAAGCCCCACTAAGGCCAGCTTAGCAGGAGTAAGATTCTGCTGTACAGACCCATCTATTCCCTCAGGAAGATGCGAAAATCCAGGTTTGAGATGAAATTCTCCAAACTAGTCTTGTCAACAATAAATCTCAATTTTCAGATCCCTCTTTGACTCCTGTGTCTACTTCTTTTTTTTCACATTAGATCCTCAGACTTTATTTATCTCATAACTGGACATTTGTGCCCTTTTCCAGCTTCTCCCTATTTGCCACACTCCATAGCCTAAGTTTAAATTTTTTTATTTTTTTATATTTCTTTTCAGCGTAACAGAATTCATAGTTTTTGCACCACACCCAGTGCTCCATGCAATGCGTGCCCTCCATAATACCCACCACCTGGCTCCCCCAACCTCCCAACCCCCCGCCCCTTCAAAACCCTAAGGTTGTTTTTCAGAGTCCATAGTCTCTCATGGTTCATCTCCCCCCCCAATTTCCCTCAACTCCCTTCTGCTCTCCATCTCCCCATGTCCTCCATGTTATTTGTTATGCTCCGCAAATAAGTGAAACCATATGATATTGACTCTCTCTGCTTGACTTATTTTACTCAGCATAATCTCTTCCAGTCCCGTCCATGTTGATACAAAAGTTGGGTATTCATCCTTTCTGATAGAGGCATCATACTCCATAGTGTATATGGACCACATCTTCCTTATCCATTCATCCGTGGAAAGGCATCTTGGTTCTTTCCACAGTTTGGCGACTGTGGACATTGCTGCTATAAACATTGGGGTACAGATAGCCCTTCTTTTCACCACATCTGTATCTTTGGGGTAAATACCCAGTAGCGCAATTGCAGGGTCATAGGGAAGCTCTATTTTTAATTTCTTGAGGAATCTCCACACTGTTCTCCAGAGTGGCTGCACCAACTTGCATTCCCACCAACAGTGTAAGAGGGTTCCCCTTTCTCCACATCCTCTCCAACACAC
>PISX010001063.1:0-42199 GCA_004024625.1 Mellivora capensis
TTTCTTTTCTTCTTTTCCTACCCCCCTAACCCCCCATGTTGCATCTCCACTTCCTCATATCAGGGAGATCATATGATAGTTGTCTTTCTCCGATTGACTTATTTCACTAAGCATGATACCCTCTAGTTCCATCCACGTCGTTGCAAATGGCAAGATTTCATTTCTTTTGATGGCTGCATAGTATTCCATTGTGTATATACACCACATCTTCTTTATCCATTCATCCGTCGATGGACATCTAGGTTCTTTCCATAGCTTGGCTATTGTAGACATTGCTGCTATAAACATTCGGGTGCACGTGCCCCTTCGGATCACTACGGCAAACATGACTTTTAATAACTGAATAGTATTATGTACTATTGAGAGTATGGATGTGTCAAAATGTATTTAACCAATTCCAAATTGTGCATTACAGTTGTCACCTTTTTTGGTTGATATTACAAATTACACAGCAATAAACATTCTTGCATAAAAATCTCTTTGCATGTTTCTGATTATTTCTCTACGATAGTTTTTTTATTGTGGTAAAAAGTGCACATAACATAAAATTTAACATCCTAATCATTTTTGGGGCCACTAGGGTGGCTCAGTCAGTTAAGCATCTGCCTTCAGCTCAGGTCACAATTCCAGGATCCTGGGATCGAGCCCCACATCGGGCTCTCTGCTTAGCAGGAAGCCTGCTTCTCCCTCTCCCTCTGCCTGCCACTCCACCTGCTTGTGCTCTTACTCTCTCTGTGTCAAATAAATAAATAATCTTTGAAAAAAAAACCCATACTAACCATTTTTAAGTGTATAGTTCAGTAATGTTCAGCATCTTTATATTGTTGTGAAACAGATTTCCAGAATTTTTTTCATCTTGTAAATCTGAAACTTTATACCCATTAAACAACTCTTCCTTTCTCCCTCCCCCAGTCCCTGGCAATAACCATTCTACTTTCTGTTTCTGTGAATTTAGATACTTCATATAGGGACGCCTGGGTGGCTCAGTTGGTTAAGCAGCTGCCTTCGGCTCAGGTCACGATCCCAGAGTCCTGGGATCGAGTCCCACATCGGGCTCCTTGCTCGGCAGGGAGCCTGCTTCTCCCTCTGCCTCTAGCTTCCACTCTGTCTGCCTCTGCTCGCTCGTTCTCTCTCCCTCTCTCTGACAAATGAATAAATTAAAAAAAATTAGATACTTCATATAAGTGAAATCATATAGTATTTTTCTTTTTGTGGCTGGTTTATTTCACCTAGCAGAATGTCCTCAACGTTCATCCATATTGTGGTATGTGACAGAATTTCCTTTATTCATTTATTTGGATGCCTCTTCTTGAGTGTGTCATTTGGGATGGTTTCTATTGCTACATATTTAAGTTTACTATTTTTTTTCTTCTGCAATGTCTAATTTGTTGTTAATTCCATCCAGTATATTTTTTATTTCAAATTGTACAGTTCTCATCTCGAGATCTGATTTTTGTCTTTTATATTATACATGTTTTTACTTAACTTTTTGAACATACAGAATATAGTTATAACTGTTTTAATGTTCTTGTCTTCTAATTCCAACATCTGTGTTACCTAGGGGTTGCTTTCAATTGCTTGATTTTTTTTTCATTTCACTATGATTTATGTTTTCCTCCTTCTTTCATACCTAGTAATTTTTTGCTGGATGCCCAAGATTATAAATTTTAACTTATTGGTTATTTGTTGTTTTTGTGACTCACAAATATTACTGGGCATTTTTCTCAGACATAGTTAAGGTACATGGAAACAGCTGGATCCTTTAGGATCTGGCTTTTATGATACTTTAGGTGGATTGAGAGCAGTGTTCAGTCTGAGTCTAAATACCCTCCACTACTAAGACAAGAGCTCAATACTCAGGACACCTGGGTGGCTCAAGTCGGTTAAGCGTCTGCCTTCAGCTCAGGTCACGATCTCAGGGTCCTGGAACTGAGTCCTGCATCGGGCTCCTTGCTCAGTGAGGAGCCTGTTTCTGCCTCTGCCTGCTGCTCCCCCTGCTTTTGCTCTTTCTCCGACAAATAAATAAATAAAATCTTAAAAAAAAAAGAACTCAAGAGTCTAGCCAATGTCCTATGAATTATGAAGTTTTACCAGTCTGACTAAGGGATCAGGTACTATTTCTAGCTCTGTGTTCCAATCTTTCTGTGTGGTTAATTCCTTAGCCTTGGGTAGTTTCCTCAAATGTATGTGCACATTAGTACTGGGGGGGGGACCTTCTGTAGGTCCGTGGAGTCCTCTCTATATACATCTCTCCTATCTAGTACTCTGTCTTCCAAACTCTAGTTGCCATAGTCTCCCCAGACTCTCCACTCCATCTCCTCAGTTTTTCAGGTTCCATCTGGGTTCCCTCTCCTTACACCATGGCCTGGAAACCCACTGCAGACCGTATGCTACATAAGCATGGGGTTCACCTCATTTATCAGGGGCCATTATCCTTAATTACTTAATGGCCAACTACTTTAAACTTAAAACTGTTATTTCATATATTTTGTCCATTTTTAAGCTTTTTTTTCTGGGAGAATAAATTATTCTCTATTATATCCCTATCATATCATCTTGGCCAGTAGTGGAAATCTACCTCCTTTTTTTGTTAAATTTTACTTCAAAGTGTGTCAGTCAGGCTTCAAGGTAGTAGAACTACTGTGTGTGTGTCTGTATGTGCGCTTGTAGGTATATGCATGTAATTTATAAGGGATTTGCTACAGAGATTTTCCCTTACACAATTGTAGGAATTGGTCAAGGAGTCTCTGTAAAGCTGTTATCTTTACGTCTGATGCTGAAACTTGAGGTCCGCAGTGTAGGTAATCAGGACAGCAAGCTGGACATAACGTAAAGCAGCAGAGAACAAAACCCAAAGTGGAACCCACAAGCATGAGCTGGCACCCCCAATAGGCTGAAACCTTTGTCAGTTCCTATTTCCTCTGACCTTGACGGAATGGGTATTCTGTAGAGGCCAAGCCACTTCATCACAGAACTAAATTCACACAACCTGGCTTCAGGAGTCAGAGGAGCCAAAGGAGGACCCAGCAATAAGTGGAACAGTTCCAAACCCAGCGCCCACTTTGTGTCAATAAGGTGAATCCACAAAAAAAAGCCGCAGTGTATTTAAGCTATGAAGTGGCCACCACTTCATTTTGTCCTCCAAATCTCCCAAAATAAACTCGCTTGTGTCCCACCCTAACCAGAAACATAAAGGAAAGCGAGTTCCCCCAATGTTTATAGCAGCAACGTCCACAACAGTCAAAATATGGAAAGAGCCCAGATGTCCATTGACAGACGAATGGATAAAGAAGTGGTGTATATCTACAATGGAGTATTACTCAGCCATCAAAAAGGATGAAATCTTGTCACTTGCAACGATGTAGATGGAACTAGAGGGCTATGATGCTAAGCGAAATAAGTCATTTAGAGAAAGACAAATCTATGATTCCACTCATATGTGGAATTTAAGGGACAAAACAGAGAATCATAGGGGTAGGGAAGGAAAAATAAAATAAGGCAAAATCAGAGAAGGAGACAAACCAGAAAAGACTCTTAACTGTAGGAAACAAACTGAGGGTTGCTTGAGGGGGGTGGGTAGGGGAATGAAGTAACTGGTTGATGGACATCAAGGAGGGCACTTGAAGTACTGAGCACTGGGCATTGTATGCAACTGATGAATCACTAAGCTCTACCTCTGAAACTAATAATACACTATATGTTAATTAAATTGAATTTTAAATAATTTTTTAAAATTTTTATTTTATTCTTTTTATCATTATGTTCAATTAGCCAGCGTATAGTACATCATTAGTTTTTGATGTAGTGTTCAACAATTCATTAGTTGCATAAAAAATTTTTTTAAGTGGGGCGCCTGGGTGGCTCAGAGGGTTAAGCCTCTGCCTTTGGCTCGGGTCATGGTCCCAGGGTCCTGGGATCGAGCCCCGCATCCGGCTCTCTGCTCAGCGGGGAGCCTGCTTCTCCCTCTCTCTCTGCCTGCTGCTCTGCCTACTTGTGATCTTTCTCTGTCAAATAAATAAATAAAATCTTTTTTTTTTAATTTTTAAGAAAAAAAAAAGAGGGGGGCTCCTGGGTGGCTCAGTGGGTTAAAGCCTCTGCCTTTGGCTCGGGTCATGATCCCAGGGTCCTGAGATCGAGCCCTGCGTCGATCTCAGGACCCTGCTCAGCAGGGAGCCTGCTTTCTCCTCTCTCTGCCTGCTTCTCTGCGTACTTGTGATTTCTGTTTTTCAAATAAATAAAATCTTTTTAAAAAAAAGAGTTCTGGGAAATGTAACTGAAAAGGAAGGAAGGACTGAAGGAAGGAAACCAGGAAGGAAGGAAGGGAGAGAGGGAAGGAGGAATCAGATACAGAGGAGGAAACAAAACAATGAAACAGGGGTCCACAGTTTGACCCAATTGAAGATCCAAAGTTTACTAAAAGAATTTATAAAACAGAAAGATAAAAGTATGCTGATTTGCTTTTGCACCTCTACAACACAGCTTCTGAATTAACCTTAATATCTGCTGAAATGCATCAGCTGGCAAATCTTGATGGCCTTAATCAATACTTGGGTTCAAATTATAGTGATACCTGAGGATCTTTCTAAATTTGTACACAAGCCCTATAACCACAGGAAGTTACTATAACATAAAAGAGAGGGAAGTTATGCCTCATCTTGATTATCAGGACAATAGCTTTGGCTAAATTCCCTGTGATGGTAGCACCCACTCCCCCAAAATATCCCATAATAAGGACACAGATGCTCTAACCCGATGGATACTAAATTAAAATAAAATCTTTGGCACTTAGAAATTGGTTTTAAAAAATGAGACCAGATGGACCTTCTCCCCTCCACATACCTGTTTTAAAAAGCTGCCAAGGTCCAACGTAAACTTAAATAGGGCCTTCAATGATAGAAACCCATTATATAATATATATTATATAATTACATATTCAGAGAAAGAGTGATTGTTAACCACTCCTCCTCCATTTAACAATTCAGTTTGACCTGTTCTTAAACTTGGAAAGAACAAATGCTACCTCCCAGAAGATTATTGCAGCCTTGGTGCTGTGGTCCTATTCATTAAGGCTCCCATACTCAGAATTATTGAAATTACTATCTGATCAGCACCTGGTAAATATTTTTCCTTAATAGATTTGGCTCATATGTTCTGTTTAGTGTCTATTCTACCGTTAGTTTCCTTTACCTGCTAATGGACATGACACACCTTTACCTAGTTATCTATGGAGTACCACAATAGCCTGGCCATCGCACACAATCTTTGCAGACATGATCTTAACAACATCTAGATTTTTCCAGGGGCACACGTATAGCATTATATTCATGACACCCTCCCAGAGGACGTTCATTTGGAACACTTATTCAGGGCATATGAATACTCACAAGGGAGCTCGGCAAAGTGGATGGGCCATTGCCTCACACATAGTGCAAGGCCCTGCCATCTCTGGAAATTCCTTTAAATTATTTGGTAAACCAAGAGCCCCTCCATTCCTAACACTGTCCAGAAACACCTACCGACTCCTTCAACACCCACAATATTAAAACAAACCTGGGCACCTGGGTGGCTCAGTTGGTTAAGCGTCTGCCTTCGGCTCAGGTCATGATCCCAGGGTCCTGGGATTGAGTCCTGCAAGGGGAATCCCTGTTAAGCGGGGAGTCTGCGGCTCCCTCTGCCTCTCTCCCCCACTGCATTCAAGTGTAGGAGCACACACACTCTTCTCTCTCACTCTCTTGCATGGGCCCACATGCAAACATAAAAATTAATAAAATCTTAAAAAAAAAAAAACAAGCCCAACAGCTTTTAGGCCTTTTGGGTTCCATAGGCAACATATTCCCCATTTACAAATTTTCCTTCAAGCCCATTTCTGCAGTTATTCATAAATCAGTCCACCTTGAATGGAACCTCTTCCAACAAGAGGCTCTAGATTCTGTCAAAATTGCATTACAACAGCCACTCTCATTAATGCCCCTCTACCAGACGTCTTTCATGGTAGAAGCTTTAGCAACCTTCTCTCATGCCCCCTGGAGTCTCTGGGCCACCCATACTGGCCATAAGTTACTGTCCTCTGCAGCCCTGTGCTGTATATTATAGGAGAGGCAATTGCTGGCCACAGTCTGGGCTTTCCCACAGGCCCTGAGCGCATGATCCTCCATACCTAGCCGCTCACTATGCACTGGGTCATAGGAGAAACACCTATGAGTTTGCTGTGACCACAAAGGCCTCCTTTGCTACAGGATAGAACCAAACTTAGGGGGCGCCTGGGTGGCTCAGTCGGTTATGTGTCTGCTTTTGGCTCAGGTCATGATCTCAGGGTCCTGGGGTTGAGCCCCACATTGGACTCTGCTCAGTGGGGAGTGTGCTTCTCCTTCTCACTCTCATTCTGTATTCTCTCTTTTTCTCTCTCTCTCTCAAATAAAAAAATAAAATCTTAAAAAAAAAAAAAAGAACCAAACCTAGGCCCCCTGGCATATCCCATCTGCAGGAGGGGTGGCCTCCCCTGTTCTCAGTTCTTTGCCAGATGGCATGGTACTGGAAGAAGCCACCCCTCTACTAAACCCCTTGGCTACTTGGGGAGCCCCTTGGGATCAGCTGAGTGAACAGCGAGAGTTTACATATTTTAAAGATGATAATGTCCATCACATGTGACAGAAGTTCACTGGGGCTATTGTTTTCATCCCTTAACCAGGACATTCCTAATAAAGGATAAGACAGAAGAGTCAACACAGTTGCCCAAATTTCAAGCCTGCATCTCAAAACTATTTTTCCTGGCCAAGAATCAGCCCCATCTGCACCATTTTACGGACTCGTAGACTGTTGCCAATAGTCTGGCTCTCTGGTCCAGCCAGTGACAGGAATAATAATTCTTTGCCTGGGGTTCTCCCCCTTGGGGTAAAGAACTCTTGCCTTACAGACACTCCACATAAAATCAGGGTCACATATGCCTGTGCGTACACTGAAACCACAATAGAAGGCCTTACCAAGACACTCTTTATCCCCTTTGGGGTTCCAAACATCACTGATCGTGACCAAGGCACTCATTTTGTTCCTCAGAAATAAAATAATGGGCTCTTGAACAAGATATTCTGTGAAACTTTCACCTTCCTTACAGGCTACAGGCTTCAGCCCTCATACAGTGCCATAATGGCTTATTTAAACAAGTTCCAATTCGATTAAATGAAGCATGGTACATTTTTGTCATCACTCAAATATCAAATATCATATAATGAACAGCCTGACTCCATTTTTTGATGTTTTACTGCTGACAGCTTCTAAGCCTCAACCCGCACTCTCTCTCTGAGTTCCACATGTGGGCAAGTTAACAAGAAGGCCCAAGTTTTCCTTTGGTGCCGACAGGGTTTTTAAACCACACCCACGCAGGTTTCAAGCCCCTGCCCCATGCAGGAACTGTCAGCCCAGCCCTAACTCTAACCACCATTAAAATCCCAAACCAGTCTCCTTTCCTTACTGTCTTACGCCATTTGTGGAGGCCTGGCTGCTCTCTCCAGAGAGTCCCATTAGGTAAGTAACAAACACGTTCATACCCTCTTTCTGATTGTCATCGGTCTTGACATCTGAGTCAAATTCTGGGTGGGAATTCACCTTGTTTCTGCATGACGTTCACAACATACGTCTGCCACGTATCTCTTCATGGTCTCAAGGTCTGACAACAACACATCCTCATGCCAGCATCCCCAGGATGAGGGCTTGTGGTAAGGTTTTCATTTTATTGCTCCTTTATCACAAAGGAGCATCTTTCACTGGAACCACCAGGAAATTTTCTGTGTCCGCCTGACCAGCACAGCGGAACATACCCACCCCTAAACCAATCACTGGCAAAGGGAAACAAGATGGCTGAGACCAGTCATGAGACGCTGCCCGTATCTAAACACATCACTGTCTAAGCAACGTAGAGGCTGTGCTGGCAGGTAAGAGAGGATGGCTTGCTGTTGGTTATGAACCAGCAATATCTGCCACAGGAATGCTGATATAGTCCTTTTTCAGATATTTAATGTAGAATTTTTACAGATGGGCCAGTATGTTTTATACTATATTATTTTCTACGCTATTTTTTTCCTGATTGGCTGTTACATTTCATTGGCTTCACAAAAGGAACTGGGAAGCTATCCATCTTTTTCTATGATGTGGAATATACATCTTTAGCTTATCATAATATACCTTTAAGAGTCATCATACTCCTTCATATATAATGCAAGAATCTCAAAACAGGGAATTGCTTTTGGATATTAACCAAAAGTAGCATAGAAATGTTGGTACAATCTCTTTGCAGCTATACTTATAAATGAAATGGGTCAGTAGCATTCTTTTTGAGGTAATATATTTTTCTCACTGGATACTATAGTATAATGGCTATACAAAATGAGCTACAGAGCTTTTCATATTTCTCTATGGTTGAAATGCCATATGTCATAATCATCTGGTTTTAAAGGCTAAATAAGAATTAGCATGGAGGGGCGCCTGGGTGGCTCCGTGCGTTAAAGCCTCTGCCTTCAACTCAGGTCATGATCCCAGGGTCCTGGGATCGAGCCCCACATCGGGCTCTCTGCTCAGCAGGGAGCCTGCTTCCTCCTCTCTCTCTGCCTGCCTCTCTGCCTACTTGTGATCTCTGTCAAATAAATAAATAAAATCTTTAAAAAAAAAGAACTAGCATGGAATCATGTTTTGTGCTTTTAATAACTGACTACACTCAAACAATTCTTCTCTAGGTTGGACTGCTCCAGGACTCGGTCCTCTGTTTTCTACTCATCTCTTTTCCTAGGGGATCTCATTCAAGTCCATTGTTGTTAAACACCATCAACTCATTGTTTTTCCCCCCAAATTTATATATAAATCCAATTTCTCCCCTCTGCTTCAGACCTGTATATCCCAGAAGGTCTGCTTGAAATCTCTACCCTAGTCACAAAGAGACATCACAAACCACATCTCTGAAAAAGTACTCCTGTTTTTTCCTTTCTTCCCCTGTTCTTCCCCATCTTAGAAGTGGTACTATCATCTACCACTTGCTCAAGCCTAGAAACTAGGGGTCATCCTTATCTCCTTTCTTTTTCTCAATCTTTACAACCATCATACAGTCTAAAAATACTTGTCAATTTTACTTCTTTTAAAGAGATTTTATTTATTTATTTGACAGAGAGAAAGAGAACCCAAACAGGGGGAGTGGCAGAGGGAGAGGGAGAAGCGGGCTTCCCGCTGAGCAGGGAGCCTGATGTGGGGCTCGATCCCAGGACCCTGGGATCAGGACCAGACCTGAAGGCAGATGCCCAACTGACTGAACCACCCAGGCACCCAATTTTACTTTCAAAATACATTCTCTTTCCCTGTGTCCATATCCACTAACACCACTTTAGACTAAGCCAAATCATGATCATTTCTTGCTTAATCCACTGCAATAACTTCCAAACTGTTGTCCCTGTTTATGTAATTTCATATAATGTCTATTCTATAACATCCAGAGTGAAACTTTTTAAACCTGACAACACTACCACAGGAATACTACGACGTTGCTCCTTCATACTTAGAATAAAATTCAATCTTCTTAATATTGCTTCCAAGGCCTTTGCAAGATGGCCCTTTTGTTTATGTTTCTAACATCATCTTATTCCACTTCCTCCCTAACTTAGCAGGCTCTTGCCCACTTGGATCTTTTCTACTTCCTAAAGATTTGAAAATTTTCTGCACCAAGACTTCTGCCACTGGAATTCTGGGTCTCAGTTCAAATGTCCCCTTCTCATAGAGACCCTCCCTAAACTCCTTATTCACAGGGACAATTTCAAACCCCTGTAGAGTCTCTCTCTCTCTCGCATCAACTTATATATTAACTTGATAGCACATACCACAATTTACAATTATTTTGCTTATTTATTTACTTTTTTCATTTATTATTCCACCAGTGGGATACGAATAACAGGAGCGCCAGGAACTTTTCCATATTTTTCACTTTTTGTCCAATGAGCTTACTATGTGTTTAATAACTATCTGTCAAAGGAAGAAAAATATATGGATCCGATGATGAAGAGAAAAGTCTAAATTGGAAATACAGAGCTGTGATTTGAAGTAGTGTTTAAAGTTACTGGAGTGGATAAGTGCAACCAAAGAGGAGGGGTCTGAAGACAAAACTGGGAAAACACCAACTCTGGGGCTGTGGGCTGGAGAACAGGCAGTTCGACGAAAGATAAGCAACAGAGCTGAGAGGAACATCAGTAGAATTTGGTATCACAGAAACCAAGACAGTATGGCATCAAGAAGGGAATGGTCAACAGAATTAAACACTGCTGAAAAATCATGTGAAAACTAACTTTTGGGGCACCTGGGTGGCTCAATTGGTAAAGCGTCTACCTTTAGCTCAGGTCATGATCCCAGGGTACTGGGATGGGACCCCGCCTCCCGCCGCCCGCTGAGCAGGGAGTCTGCTTCTCCCATTCCCTCTGCTCCGCCCCGCTGCTACGATCGCGCATGCGCAGGTGGTCTCTCTTGCAAATAAATAAGATCTTTTTTTTTTAACTAACTTTCAAAGTATCCACTTGTTTTTGTGTTGAGGTAGGGACTGCTGGTGACCTTAACAGAGAATTTTCACAGAGGTTTTGGGAGGTAAGAACCAATATGCAGCAGGCTGAATGGTAAAAGGAGCATGATGAAGCGGACAGCGAGTAGACTATGTCTAATGGGACATAGTCAATTTCTCTAAGAGAGAAAGGGAAGGACATGGGGTAGATGGAGGCAATTATTCTAAGCATAGACGAAACTTGAACAGGTTGACTTTATGGGAGAAAAAGATTCAGTAGCCCAGGAGATGCTGGGAAATATGGGGAGCGGGGATGAGATGTATTGAAGTGGCTGAGGAACTAGGGTCTAGGACAGGGTCCTAGAACAGGAGGGACTAGGGTCTGGGGCAGGAAGATAAGGTTTAGCAAGGGATAAGATAAGCTGAGGGACTTCACGGCTCAGTCACTTGATTTTCTCAAGGAGAGGAACTCCAAGGTCACCTGCTTAGAACCAAGAGGGAAGAGGACGGACAGATTGGAACTATACAAACCAAAAAGCGCCCCCGGCCCCTCGCCCCCTGCACTCACTCACCCGACCCCCAGGTCAGAAATTCATTCCGCGCGCCTCTGGTTGCTGTCCAAGCTCTTGGGAACGACAGGCGTCCTCTGGGTTCGCGGCAATCTCCAGCACAGTCGCCCTCCCGAGGCGCCCTGTAGGAGGCGCTTGCCAAGGAAAGGGGGCAGAGCCCAGTGCCGCAGCCCTCCTGCCAGACAAGCAGGGGGCTCTCTCCCCAGAGAGGCGGTTCCCAACAGGCCTTGCGGTCGTGACTCAGAGCCCAGATCTCTGACGCGCTAGTCCGTCGCCCCGACCGAGGGCGGTGTGGCGAGCCGGCTTCACGCTTCGTCGGGAGGACGAGTGGGTGAGAGAGGAAGCCAGCGGAAGGGGAGGCCAGGACCGGGCAAGGACTGAAGGAGGACCTAGGCGGGTGGGGGTGGGAGTGCGGGGCGGACTCGTAGGCCGCCGTTGTTTCCCAGCAGCGGGGGACGGCCGGGTCCGCCGACTAGGCCGCAGCGGCCATGGCCGTAGATTTCGGGGACCCCCGGAGCGGGTTCCGCCATAACGAGGTGGTGGTGTTCATCAACGAGGAGGTGCTCAGCAACGGCGGCGGTCCCGACTTCTACCTGACCTTCTGCTCGAGGCCCTGGAACGAGGTAGAGGACGAGCTGCTGTCCATCGTGGCGGACCCTCAGGTGCCGCGCGCCGTCAAGAGGGCGTACTCGTGGAGCGCGCTGGCCTTGAGTGTGCGCGCGGCCGCGAGGCAGCAGGAGCAGCAGGCGCACCGCGTCCGGCGGCTGCAGGAGCAGCTGGAGGAGCGCGAGACCACCACTTGGGCTCTGGCCTCCCAGCTGCTGCGGCTACGCCAGGAGCGCGAGCAGGTGGTGTCGCAGTTGCGCCGCGTGCAGCACGACCTGCAGCATGTGCTGGATGAGCGCGAGGCGCTGCGTGGCCAGCTGCTCCAGGCCCAGAGGCAGCCCCAGCAGGTCGGGTCTCCAGTGCAGAGGCTGGCGACGGAGGTGTGGCCCCTGAATGCAGAGGAGCGGAACAAGGTGCTGGCCGCCGCCCGGTCGCAGCGTGAGCGGGATGCCGAGACCCAGAGAGAGGAGGCCCGCATGGCCTCCGCGACAACAGGTGTGCTTTACGTGCCAGGACCTTCGCCGCCGCCGCCGCCGCCGAGTCCCTGGGCCCAGGTTGTTCAACCCTCTCTGCCAATGCCGTTCCCCATGCCATTCCAGGTGGCGTTCCCCTACCCACCACCTCCCCAACCCAGAGTAGTCGCAGAAGCAGCAGCAGGAGCAGCGTTCACACCCCAGATGCCTGCTGCGGCCATCTACCCACCTGGCATGTGGCCTCCGTTCAGGCCTCTGGAGGAGATAGCCACGTGGTGGGACCAGAGGCGCCAAAGCCAAGAGGAAGGTCCTGCCAGGCTCCACTTTGGCGTAAACCCCGCAGGGCGCAGCTGGAGCCAGGGAGACCCGATGAAGCAACAGCCACAGGGACAGATGACCAGGCAACCAAATGGTAAGAAAGGCTTTGAATGCCAGCAAAAGGAGAAACCTGCCTTGGACTTGGGGAGGAGGGGTTGGGGCTGGCTGTGGTGTAGAGCGTGATTCATTTTTCTGGACACTTGGCTCGTGATAAATGCAAGAAAATCTAGATACTAACTTTGACCCCAAACTAGCTCCTCCCCAAACCTGGGCGTGCAGAAAAGAATGGGGACAGACTCCAAAGAGAAATCAACTTTGGCAGGCCCCTTTCTGACCAAAACCTCACTCTTCTATGTATATCTTCTGTTTACATCTCTTCTATTTACATATTTACAGAAAAATTTAAAATGCCCCAAATTTTCAGTATCCTACCATCCGGCAATAATCATTTTTAGCACATTGATATAGCTGTTTCCACAGGTAGCTCTCTTTCCCTAGTTGCGTATTATATATGTATTTGTGTCTGTGTTTAATGTGTATTGCTTTAAAGAAAGATGAGACTTTAGTGAATAGTTAATGAGACGTTTAAGGAAAAATTTTTCCGACTGTGTTTGAGTTCACAGGTGGTGGACTCTGGATGGCAGCTACCAATTGGTTGACTCCCTGGCAAGGCTGACATGATGAAACGTTCTCTTTCTCGTTTCTGTGTTCTCATTAACTTCCTCTCTCCCACAGTAGCAGGTCTTTGGCTAAGAATAATCATGCTTTTAGAACACACGCCCATTACATTCTAGGAACACCACTTCTCCTGCAGAACGCGATTGCTGAGCTGTAAACTGCAGCAGTGTTCCTATTTGTTTCTTGATTTATTTTTACAAAATTCATAGCCGAGGGCCTGTTCTTTGTGTCTCTAAGCTCCAGGAACTTTGTGTGAAGCCGAAGAAACTCCAGCTCCCACTGTGTGAATGAATCCTCTCAAAATAACCTCTGGCTCTCAGCGGGCTTCACCTCAGTGAGACCTCAACTGGCTGGAGCTAGTAGAAGTGTGAAGAAATCAGGGAAAAGGAGACATTCTGGCACACATCTTGAAACGGGGGAAGCAGACAGATTTTGTTAGAATTTGACCCTTCTCTTATGGAAAAGGGATTGGCAGCAGATTTCAAAGGGTGGATGGGAAGGTAGTATTAAATGTTAGAGGTTATATTAAGCTTGTTGAATTTTGTTCATTAATTCATTGAACAAATAGTTACTGATTGCCGCATAAGTGTTAGGAACTACAGCGATATTTTGTTCTCTGGTGCATACATTATAGTTCAATTGGATGAGTCTGGTTAGATGACGGAAGAGCCTTATTTGGGATACAGTGTACACCGGGGTTGTTTTTTTGTTTGTTTGTTTGTTTTCTTTTGTTTTTTGCCTAGCATGCAATATGGCTTTTGGGTAAACCCAACTGAAATGACACCAAGATCCATTTCTGTGATTCTGGACGCAATGTCAAAGGTACTTTCATGGAAGGACTTGAATGACTAAACTGCTTAGCACATCAGTCCCCACAGAGACAAACAGGCCGTGGCAAAGACTGGGGGAAGCAGCCTCACCAACGGATAGGCGGGACTTTTCTGAGACTCCTGCTGATTTCCTCCTTTGAAAAGCACTGCTAGTTTCCCGGATGTCTGAAAGACCACTGGGCTCTCTTGAAGGAGAGTGTTGGCTACACATTCGATCCTTCAGCTTGGGGCCACCATCTTCCCGAGCTCCTTTCCAGTCGAGATGGATGAAGAACAAAATGGATTCCAAGGGCGGACATCGTGCTGTGAATGGTGCTCCTCTTGGGAAGACTGATTGGATTAAAAAAGAACTGGATTGGGGCAAGCACTTTTGGGAATGCCCGGGCCCCTTCTCTTCCATTTGGTGTGTTCCCTGAAGGCTCTCTGCTCCCCCCAGGCAGGTAGAGCCCAGGGGGTGGGAAGTTAGATGGTCTCCAGTCTGAACGAAAGGTGTTCTTGAGATTCCCCCATGAAGTCCCAGCTCGCTAAGCTCAGCCCCTGTCAGAGGCTTCCTGGTTCTGATAATAAAGAGTGTGCACTTGCCTGCTGGGTCTTCTGTGTGGTGTGCATCTCGGGGCAGGTTTGCTCCGGGGTGGCAGCTTAAACCCACATCTTCCTACTGTCCCACCGAAGCGAAGGAAAGTTCGATCTTATTCACTGTTAGAGGCCTCTCCTCTTCCAGTGAGTTACCCAAGGCTGGGAGAGGGGGAGCTTCTACGGGACCTTCAATCTATCATGAATGTCCCTGTTCCCCTCACTGTCCGAGTCCACATGGTCCCTGCTGCTCCTGGGCCCAAGGGTCATGAGAGGTGAGGTGGGGAGGGGGCTAGGCTGGGAGCCCGGATGCCTGGTGTCCAGCCTCCCTATATGCACCAAGAAGCCATTTACCTGAGGCCCTGTCTCCCAGAGGTCCCAGCAGAAATTTCCCTCCTGCATTTCTGCCCTGCAATGCACAGTCCTCTCCCTCCTATGCATAATCCCATGAAGGGGCTCAGGATTCTGGCAAACATCCAGGTTTAGATGGCCTGTTAATAAGACAAATATTCCCTGAGGCAAAGGGGGGGTGGAACCTGGCTGCTTGCTTGGTGTAGGGACAGGGAAGGGGCAAAGAACTGACCCTACCCCACCAGATTTCTCTCTTTTCTCAGTCCTGGTAACTGGGAGGACTTGCTTACTAGAGGGCAGCACTGGGGAGGGAGAGGACCATCAGGGACATCAACCTAAAGCTAGGTTTTCTGGGATTTCTAGGTTTTCTAGGGGCTGGTTTTGTGATACTCCTGTGTGTGCTGATAGCTCTCCAGAATTTGGGGAGGATGGGGCACAGATGTGACCCGGGAATGTTATAGGATATTTTTATCTGATGGTTCTCAGCGTGGTTTCTGGATCAGCAGCAGCAGGATGACCTGGGAACTTGTTACAAATGCAGAAGTCCAGGGAGTGGAGCCTAACAGGTGTTTCTGATGCCTGCTGAAGTTCAAGAACCTTTGTTTGTAATCCATACTGTAACGTGAACAAATCACCCAAGATTTCATTATGGTTGGTACATTTAGGGCTTCACAACTCACTCTGATGTCTACTGGAATGTTTCTAGGTCTGCCGGAAGGCAGACTTACCCAATATTGCAAGGCTGACTTTTTTCATAAAAACTTTCATAAATCTTTGGCCAGAATTACTGAGGCTGGCTCTCAATTATCCTTTCATTCTGGTCTCGGCACATGCGTGTAAAGCCAGTAAGTTTGGTTTAAGGGAAGAGCCTGGGCTTTGGGGCCAGAGACACCTTGGTTCATGTATACCCGTTCTGCCATTCACTAGCTGTGTGACCTTGAACAAACTACCGAATTTCTCGGATCCCCAAAGAGTGTTGTCTCCCTTCTCCTACCCTTATCGTTCTGCTCTGTGACGATGGGGTAACGGTATAACAGATACCTACCGAGTACCTCCGAGTACCGCTGAGTGCCTACCATGTGACACTTCATGGCCATTATCCCACTGTGACTGTCACAGCTCTGTGACGTATAATAGATTCCTCTACTAAAAGTTCTTCAAGGAGCATATTGTATTCCCATTTTACAGATGTGGCAACTCAATAACTTACCCCAAATCATTCAGCTGGGAGCTGGTGAAGCCTCGGTTCTCACTCCAATCTGCCTGGCACCAAATTCCATGTTCTTTCTACTGCAATACTTCAGTGCCTCAAACTTCTACCCTTCCCAGTCAACAGCAGTTAACAGAGTCTGTCAATGCTTGGACTGACAGAATTAACTACAATGAAAGGACTCAAAGTCACAAAGGCAGTCTGGTGGGGAAGGAAGTGGGTGGAGATGGCAAGAGTCCAGCTTTGGTGGCCAGGAGTGTTGGTGACAGAAAAGAAGGTACTGGAAGAAAAGGATTGTGGACATACCTCCTAGAGGCATCAGCCTGGTGGAACCTGCAGAGACAGAAGTCCAGAAGATGGAGCAGCATGCAGTGGAGACTTGTCCCCAGCGCCACCTGCACAGAGCCCCTGGCCAGCTACACTTCTACCCCCGTTCACCTGCGCTGCAGAAGGAATGGCTCCAATCCCACCCTTTCCAGTGGGGGTGTCTGCAGGCAGCATGTAGAAAAGTGTAGAGATGGGGAGAAGCAGCTCTCGGATACCACAGGAGGCAATGACAGCCTCATGAGAAACATGCCTCTGCATTGCCCTGGACGGTGACAGAGCTGTGCAGGGAGCACGGTTACAGGCCAGGTGCCCGGACTCAGGAACAGGATAAAATAAATGCATTTTTCTTTGAATTAAATATGCTTTAAGGGGCACCTTGGTGGCTCAGTCGGTGAAGCTTAGTCCCTAAGCGTCTGCCTTCAGCTCAGGTCATGTCATCCTGGGGTCCTGGGATCAAGCCCCACATTGGGCTCCCTGCTTAGTGGGGAGTCGGCTTCTCTCTCTCCATCTCCCTCTCCCCCTGCTTGTGCACTCTCTCTCTCTCTCTCTCTCAAACAAATAAAATCTTAAAAAAAAAAAACATGCTACAAATGAGGGGAAAGTCCTGGTAGAAGTGGAGGCTTTGTCCTCTCATCTAACTTTCATCTCTCTCACGAGCTGGCTCTCGGCTCGGAGCAGAATGCCAGAAAGCACCATGGACATCCCAGACCTACCACCCTCTCGGGGAATTATCTTCCCGAGGCCCTTTTCTGCTTAACAAAGCAAACTCGGCTGACCCAAAAAGAAGCATCAAAAGCTGTTAAAACTGCCCACAATCCCCAAACCTAGAGGTGACTGCTAATTATACTTCAATGTCTTTGTTTTATAGCCACACAGGCATATGTACACGTCTGCACATACAGATATACTGAATAGGATAGGGTACATGCTTTTTTCTGGAGTCTCCTTAACTGCAGAAGTAGTGGTTCCAATCCGGACCCCTCTTGCAGGAGACTCTGCACCCAGCATGGGAGAAGGTGGAAGAAAAGGGAGAAGCACGTCTTGGGGGGCAGGGGAGCAGTGATAGATACAGATAGAGATTTATTTACCAAAGCAGAATCGTGGCACATCTTTCTTTCCAACATTTGTTTTTCACTTAACAATGGTTAAGACCTGAGCTGTCTCATATTCATGTTGAGAATGTGATTTCAAATGACCATGTAACATTCTGTCACATCAACGGTTCAATTGACTTAACTAGTTCTCCTATCTCACTGGGCATTTAGATTATTTTCAAATTTTTATTTTCACATTCAACATCATATCAGTATGCACAGTCTTCTGAACCACGGCCAAGAGTGAATGTCATCGTTAAAAATATTCTAACTGGTTTGAAAGATCTCTTATTTTGAGATCTTCTATTTCTTTGCCTACCTGGACAATGGAACCTTTGTTTCAAGTTACTTATTCAATTTGTGTTTCTTCTATCAGGATTTAGCTATTCACATTCTTATTCAAGTTCACTGGTGGAATATTCCTCTTATCTCGTTTTGTGTTTGATAGTAAGGATAGTAACCCAACCCTTTGTCATACTTATGATCGAGAGTATTTTCCCTTGTTTGTAGTTTCTCTTTAAATTTGTGCCAGGTGGTATTTTGATGATCAGAAATATTATGTTTTTATATATTGACATCTTTTCCACTGGCATGTCTTCTTTTTCCTTTATTCTCAAGAAGGTCTTCTTTATTTTGAGGTAAGATCTACAGCCATCTATATTTGATTCTATATCTTTTATAGTTTTCAAAAATTTAAGTCTTTAATCAACCTTGAATTTATTTTGGTACATATTGTGAGGTAGGTGTTTAAGTGTAATTAACCTTGTGTCTCAGCTTCAATGTATACTCCTTCCCCACTGATCTGAAAAGAACACCTTTATCAAACACACACACAGAGTTTGTATGTTGCCTGTTAAAACTGCTGGTCTATTCTTATTCCCATCTAACATTTGATTCTGGCCTTATAACACATTAATAAATGCAGTGCAAGTTATCACTCATCTTTTTCTAAACTTTCCAGGGAGTCATTACCTGTGTATTTTCTCAGTTGAAACGTCGTAATTTAACTCTCTGTTCCTTTGAGTCCTGGATGTACTCCCCTCATTTGGATTGAGAGACTTACCCTGTAACTTCATAATTCACTCCTCTTTTTTAAAACCTAGTTTGAGTGAATTTCCATTCCTAAGGTTTTCTTTCAGCCCTAATCTTTACTTCCTGTGATGGGATCTTGTCTAAACCTTCAACATCTATCTCTTTAGAAAGACCTTGCTCTGCATCATTAAAAAAAAGCCCATGTTTATTGCCTTACTATGTATTTGGGGGCATCGTGCTATTTAGCTCTCTTTAAAGCCCGACAATATGGGGGCACCTGGGGGCTCAGTCAGTTAAGTGAATGGGGTCAGGGAATGCTGCACTGACTGGGGGACATTTGAAAAGAGAACTGAGTGGGATGGCAGGGGGAGCCTTGAGGGGAGCTAGGGGAAGATCTTTCCAGGTTAAGGCAGAGCAGGTGCAGGGGCCTTGAGCGCCCTTAGGGACTTTGAGGAATAGCCCGAGGGCCAGTCTGGCTGGAGCCGAGTGAGTAGAGAAGCGCAGTGGATGAGCTGAGAAAGGGGGGCACTGCAGAGGGGCCTGGAAACTTGAAGTATGTGGGTACAGATTTCCTGAAATCCTCTTGGAAAGGCTCTACATCTGAGAGCAGGAACCGCCTATCAGAGCTCAGAACCACCTAGAAAGGACTGCTGGGTGTCATGGCTACAGGGCACTTAAAGCCGGGGGACGGCTTGGGGGAGGGACGGCATTAATTTAGGCAAAGTGAGGAGAGAGACAGTTCCATTTAGTCTCTTAAACACACTAATGCACAGTCAAAATGATTCACGGTGCAGAACAGTTTGAGGGCAGAATGATGATACGTGATCAGAATAAACTAGACGAGGCTCCTCTGGAAGAAAGTGACATTCAGGGCTTCCCATTACTAAGGAGGCACAGCACAAAGGGGCATTGGCTTGATCTTTCAAAAGCCGTGTGGCCAAAGCATCCGTCTGCCCCGTGAGTGGGCTGGACAAAACTCAAGTTAAATACACAGAGAGTAAAAGCAAAGAGAAAAGAAAACATTTCCTCAGAGTCCGAAAGACAGTTCTAGATAGAGGAGACACACTGGGCTTAAAAAGATGAACCCCCATGTTGACTTTTTCTCTTCCCCCAAGTGGGCTTTTGAGATACACAGTAACCCTCCCCGCCATGTAGAGAGAACCACTCTTCTGTCAGCCACATCCAAGTGCTTGGTTTTTTTCCCCGAGGTCCCATGAGGTGCGGAACTGTGAAGTATAGTCAGTGAAGACGGCTTCTAACCAAGAACACCCTTGCCAGTCCCTCAAATGCAGGTAAGGCCTTTTTCTTTTTTAAACTTAATTAACAGCCATTAAACGTCTAACAAAAAGCGAAGCCCTATTACTCAGGAGCTACAGCGAGAACCAGTGTTCAATTCCATCTGCCACCCGCAACGCGCCCAATGTAAAAAGGAATGTGTTATCATTTAACTCAATGATAGAACATGTGGGCATCAGACTGGGTCACAAGGAATTTAAAGGAATATGTGGAAAATGGGTAGTTTCTCCTCTGCTGCCCCTGCCATATCCCCAAGGTACATCTTGCTTGGAATGGAATGAACTTCACAATGAGTGCTGTTCGTTAAGGAAAAACAGACACATGCTGGAAGTCCATTTATTCAGAAGCTCTTACATTTGTCTGATTTCCACATTTTCTTTTCAGTGTTTTCTTGGAATTTTCATGACCACATAGGCCCCCACATTTGAAGTGTCTATACTAAAGGTACCTAATGCCTTCTTCCCGGTGGCACTAGGTTAATTTGCAGACCTATGAAATCATAGGATTCCTACTGACAATCCAAGAGACTAGAATTTGAGGAACTTAGATCATGCAAATCAATCCAAGCTCTTAAGGCTGAGCACACGGAGTAAAAATGAAGTTATCCATAGTGATATGGATTGTGTAACCTTTATTATCTCTGAATCCACTGGCCTAAAAATCACACAAATCAGATTAAACAGGAATACCACAGTATGCTTTATTTTGCCAGTATCCATTAGCTCATTAAATTGATATAGCCAAAACTTTAGGTCGCAGCAAACATCAGTTCCTCCAAAGAAACTTAGGTGAAAAACAATCCTTTTTGTCCATGAGTTCCAAGTCCTACTGTGTGATCCACTGTCATACTGATGGAAAAATGAACTCAGTGAGCAAAACTAATTGAATCCTCAGTTCACAGATCTGGGGGCTTCCCATATTTTATTGGAATTAAAGCAGCTTTTGTCTTAACCCTCCACAAATATTTTGCATTTTAATCTTCATTCTCAAGCAAGAATTAAACACATCTGCTAATTACCTAAGATAAAGCCATGATACCTAATGAAGAATTAGTGCTCTTAGCCTCCTACCCAGAAGGTAGAAAACTTTTAAGTGAAGCCTTCATTTTCTATGTATCTGAATTTCCAGTTCATACACTTAGCAAGGTCACAAGCTGATTTACATAATCTGGCTTCCCAATCATCTCAAAAATATTTATTGAAATGAAGCCACTGTTCTTTACGGTGCCATCATTCTTACCAAATAACAAAGAAGCAATTGTTTTCATAGGAGAACATTTTAAAAGAAAACTTTCTATACTTAGCAAATAGAGGAGAGCTTGAATCTGCAAGTCAGAGCTGGAGAGTTCTAAGGGAGATGTAACTAAGCAGTCTAACCCTATGCCATGTTGGAAGAGAAAGATCTTGATGAAATCTCTTCCTTTTTAACCAAATTTTCTAATTCTAGTTATTGGCAAAGAGTTCTGGCATCAGTTAATGGCAACAACACAGTGGCGAGCACTGCACTGGGCTGAGAGGTGGACTGGGACTTAATGCTTGGATCTAATAGCAAACTAACTTTATTTAAGGTTTAGGCTTCATTTTTTAATCCATGGAACACTTCCAAAGCAAAGGCAGGTCTTTGGAGACTTCTGTTTTTAGTTAGAGAGAAAACAGCCCGGTAAAATCAACATCTGCCTTATACTAATAACAGGTATGCAAAGTAGCCATTTGGGCCCTAGAGAAATACAGCCCTGTGCTTCCAAATCGAAGGGCAATTCAACAGCCTAGCTAACCAAGCGGCCCTGGGATGAACGGTCTCTAGTACCTTACTCCGGAAGCCAGAGCCATGAGAGGTCCCTATAGGGATATAAGTCTCTATCAAGATCAACAAATTTACAGTGCAATCGCAGTCTAGCTTTGGCTAGGCAGCCATCTGACTGATGACACTTCAGGGCCCACTAGCCTCTAGAGTTAGCACTTGCTGCTGCAAGAAAGAAAGAAATCAATACATTAAAAAATGTCAATTAGAACTTATTCATATAGGGAATGGGAGAGCGCAGGAGACCCACAAAGTATAGAAGTGTTTTGGGGTTTTTTTTTTTGGTGGAGGATGAATTCACTTTCTGAGTAAGTTAAGGCTCTAAGGGAAAAAAAAGCTAAATTATCACCTTAAAAAACCATAACCCATCCTATAGCAATACTTTAAAAAAAAAAAAGCTGAAGATCTTACTTCATCCTTTAGCATAAATATCAAGTCTGAGATAATCAATATATTCCAAACTCCAGAAGGCAAAAAGAAAAAAAAAGACATCCTTATTGAAATATAGCCGCCACTAGCACGGTAATGGAGAAAACAGGCAGACTGTTGCTACTGAGCACATATTGTGAAGCCATTTCTTTCTCGCTTTCTTTAAACAGAAAAATACTAAACAGATTTAAATAATCCTGATCAGGAGGTGAGGAGAGGAAGTCTTATTATGAACCAATTTTATGCTTGCCACCAATGAAAAGGAATTCATGATGTTCTTGAATTTATTTCCCCAAGCAAGTTAAATTCTCTAACAGCTTTGATTTTGTAAACACTGTCAACCAAAGTAGCAAAACACAAGTAGCTGCAACATATAAAATTATTCTTCAGTAAAAATGCTTTTGTAATTGAATCCAGAGGCTTAAAATCATTATTTACTAAAAAACAAATTCTAAGCCACAATTTTTCTTCTGATAACACTTTAGCAAAGGAAGAAAAAAATAGAAAAAAAGAGAAGAAATTGGTCCTAATACTTTTTTTTCTTACGTAAGTGCTACTCATGCCCAAGTTAGCTAGCAATTCACTGAGGTTAGTCAGCAGATCTTAAACAATTGACTGCACAGAATTTCCTGGCATCTAGCCAATGGAAATGTAACTTCTGATAGC
The DNA here is from genome assembly GCA_004024625.1 of Mellivora capensis. Lineage (NCBI taxonomy): Eukaryota > Metazoa > Chordata > Mammalia > Carnivora > Mustelidae > Mellivora > Mellivora capensis. Next base: position 22,775 of record PISX010001063.1, read on the forward strand.
AAAAAAACAGCACTAGATGTAATTGATTACACAGACTGATAACCAGTGCGACTTTTCCTTCTTCCAATCATATAGGAGATAAAGACAACAATTATAAGGAAGCCCAAGGCCACACCCACTGCAACAGGAATAAGAAAGTTGAGGTCAGAGTCAGCAGAACATTCTTCAGCTGTTAGAAAAGAACAGACAGAGAGCAAGGAAATTAGTAAGGCAGGCAATTAAGCAGCCACAAGCAAACAAGAAACAAGCATTTCAAAAGTGAACACACATTAGTCTTTAACAGCATTACCTCTATGTCCCTATTTTCTCGATATCCACCCAAATATTTCTAAGGAACCAATCCTCCAATATCTCCCATTATTATTACTTCATCTAGGATCACAGCTAATTTCCTCAGTACAAAAAACAGAAGTTAAGGGACAAACAAGATCTGTGCTCGCCTAACATGGGAAGATTTTATGTTTTGCTGTCTAATGACACTGTGGAAAAGAGCCATCATCTACACTTAGCACCCCACCTGCGTGTTTTCCCACTCCCATTCTCCCTTGCCACAATGATCATCAACATATAAATAAGAATTCTGCAGGAGTAATAAAATTTAAGTGAAGAAGGACTTTGGGTCAAGAAAATGCAGCATAGTTTTTTTCCCCCACATGGGCATTAGGTTGCCCGCTTATGCGTGATTATTTGTAGCTGAGCAGGGACCTAGAGAGTAATAGAATCCAACACATCGTATTCCATTCCGGGACTACCAGAAAGGCAGTGTGTATGTAGATTTTGAGCTCTGGACTCAGACAGAACCGTCTTTGCATCTTGACTACTTCAGTAACTAGCTAAAGGACTTTGGTCAAGTTACTGAACCCGGGCTCGTGTTCCTCATCTGTAAAAGGGGGATAAACATGCCTGTACTTAAGGTATTTGAGGACTAAAGACAATTCTATTTCTAAATCATCTGTCACACATCAGGTGGTCAAGAGGTGATCTCCCCCCTTTTCCTTTCCTGACATGTCTGTGATCCCATCCAAGGGTTAGGTTTTGAAGTAGCAAACAGAGATCAAAAGCCAATATTCAGTACTTTCAAAAATTACTTAAATGGCATCGTGTGTTAGTTACTGAAAGTAGTACAGAAGCTCAAAGCCCCCTTCTGATCTCCTAATTTCACGTTTAAACTAGTTTTACTAAAAAAAAAACAAACTAGTTTTACTAGTGAGTGACTAGATTTCTTGGGATAATTGCTATCAAAATGCTAATATGGTGTTGCTGCCCACCAGGTATGTAACCTCCATTAAGTCACTCCCTTTCCTGTGAAATTACATGGCTAGAGTCAATAATCTTTAACGCCCTTTCCAGTATAAGCCTAATGCGACGCCCAAAATGTGGTATTTGGTGTGACTTATGACAGTGGTAACTTGCGCTTTTTCCTCTAATTTTATCTTTTGTTCCTCTTGCACTTTTGTCATTCATTAAAAACACAACACAAAACAAACAAAAAAGAGTTGCTAAGGGTCCAAGTAAATGAATTTCAGGAACGACCATAGCCTTTATTAGAAGGATTCACCGTATTTCACGGAAAGCCTTCAGAGAAAGACACATAGCTGGGTACCAAGATACTGTAATCAGTGGGTTACAGAAATTCTGAACAAGCCAATATATACACAGAAGGAATTAATAAAATAATCACTTCAATGTGAATGTCTGCTCCAATCCATTGATTAAGCTTCCTTCTTATTTGTCTATACATTCAGTATCTGAGCAGCTCTCATGGCAAGGAGGATGCTTCAATAGAGGCTGATTATCTAGCTCATTTTCATGCCAACAGCTTTTCTCTACCCCTCCCCCATCTATGCTCTGCCCCACGGGGGCCTTCATGAAGAAGCAAGAGCCTAGTTGCTATGCTTCACTGCCTCCCTTCTGAGATTGCTGTTAGCTTACATTTCATAAGTAGCAGTCTGATGACAACACTAAATAGATTTTAATGCTCTAGAGATCAACAAGATGAGGTAGAGAAACACAACACAATCTGTCCTAATTAGTTCATAGAATATTTCTATCTTTCAATGCTAATCAGGCATCCAAAGAAGAGAAAAACACAAGGGGGGAAAAGGCAAGTGGCTACATACGCTTGCATCTTCTCAGTCTCTACTGCTGAAAAAGAAACAATTTTTCTAAAACTCTAGTTCTGAAGCCAGCTGAAGTTCTGCTGTGGCCCCTTGGGGCTGTTTTTTACATAGGGAAAAAAAATCACAAGCCTGGGATACTGACTCCATCCTTAAACTGAACTCGAAGAAAATAGCAGAAGTCATATAACCTAAAAAATGTTGATGGTCCTGAGGACATTCAACTGAAAACCAAGTTTGAGCATATCTGATGGGCACTTAAGTCACATCAACATTTATTTAATGAACTATACGCAAAAGTACTGTGGTGAGCTTAAATCAGGATAGTTCTCATACATTAAAACAGAACACCGGTAGTGAAACAGTATTTATTAATTCCATTGAGAGGCAACTGCATATTTTATTCTTATAATGGTCATGTTTATAAGTTTAAGGCATCTTAGGATCAAAATCTGGCCGAGGCCTCTTAGGACAGACCTTAACACACTGCACACCGATGTGTTTTTAACCAGTTTGTCTTCAGGACCAGGAAATGCAGTATTTAATTTTCAGCTGAGAAAAGAGAACAGTTTTCATAGAGACTTCTCTCAAAATGCTGGGACTGATTTCAGAATTACCGTTTCAACATTATCAATCTTAAAGAGCAACGTGTTTCAAGATGGAGGGGCAAGAAAATCTCATGCGCGTGTATTTTTATGTCATCAATCAGACTGCAGGTTCTAAAATTGCTCATATCCAGCGTGATGGCGCTTCAGACCAATAAAGTAAGCCAGCAACACTAGAATAAGTACTCCTGCCAAGGCTGCTCCCACCGCAATGGGCACAAGGAAGCTGTCGTCATCTGCACTGCAGTCTTGAGCTAGACGTGGAGAAAGGACAATTGAGAACAGGAACAATGACACAATTTCAAAGCTGCAAATGTTACGTTAACACACAGCCTTGCCTTTGACACCGCGGTCATCAGGCTCCGGCCCTCCTTACCAGCGAATGAAAGGTTCCACGAAAGTGATCCTCCAAGGAACCAAATTATACATTTTTAGGTACCCCACTCCCCACCCCCCGGCAAAACACAGTCATTTGGGTTGAAAGACAGATTTTCAGTTGATCACCTATTTCCCAGATTCCTTAAACAAAAGATAATGGGTAAATATAACGAATCTTTCCTTGATAATCGGCTGTGGGCTTTCAGGGGGCAAACTGTTGATCACATAGCAGCAGCACAGCGCCCAGAACACCGCCGATCGTGAGGTATTCATGAAATGAACCGAACGAAGGGAACAGCAGCAGGCGGACATGCGAACTCCGCGCCCCGCACTCGCGGGTCCTTCAGTGGAGAAAGGGCTAAGCCGGTGCGGCTGGCGGGACCGCTTGCGTCCAGCATGAGTCAGACAAGAGAAGCAGTGGACCTTGGAAAGGTGCTGTCACAGGGGCAGGCAAGGCGCAAAGGGTCACGGAAGCATTTCGGAGAGACACTCGACTCAGCCTTGTTACACAAGACATACTCTGAGAGGTGACAGTGGAGCTGAGCTGTTGAGGGTAGGAGTTCACCACGCAGGTAATGGGGGAAGCGCTTCCAGGGACAGGAAACGGCACAGACAAAACTAGCTGGAGGGGAAATGCGGGCAGAGCTGGCAGAGCTGGGACAGACAGAGGGGTACCCGTGGCTGGAAGAGGCAGGAAGAGGGTACTAGGACCAGCTCACAAAGGCACTGTAGGCTCTACGTATGTCCACCTTACACTGATGGGAGGAAAGAGTACGGCGGGATTTCAGGCAGGGTAATTGTTGCGAAGTCATTCCAACAGGAGACTGGAAGCGAGGCGGCGCCTCTACTGCTAGAGGCCAGGAGACCAAGAACACAGTCCTGACCTGGGTAAACGAAGCGCAGCTGCAGAAAGGGACAGACTAGATCCAATAAGAAGGCAGAACGGACCTGCAGAAAGGGACAGACTAGATCCAATAAGAAGGCAGAACGGACCGGATGGGTGTTGGAGGAGTGGTGCGAGGTGATACGATGGCTTCCAATTCCCCACTTGAGTGACTGCGTAGATACGGGTGCCGTTCATCCCAATAGGGAGTACGGGAGGGAGAATGTATGCGTTCAGTTTTGTTGGTAGTTATTTGTGTGTGGGAAGGGTCAGGAGGGGTAAGTGCAAGAGTTTTGGACCTTCTGGGCTTCAGATGCCTGTGTCCCAACCGAGTGGTAGTGAAAAGATGATGAACCTGAGTGGTCGTAAAAACCAGGGACACGTTTGTTTCTCAGCAAAGGCAAACAGAATCTAAAAAGGCTCAGAGACACAAGCCTCGGGGACACTCCCCTTTGAGGAATAAAGGAGCAAGAAAAAGAAAAAGGCAAGTAGACAATGGTGCCACAGAAGCCAAGGAAGGGAGTTTCGATTAGTTTAGTACGGGGGAAGAACAAGAGCTATTAGAGAGGCCACGGGGTCTGGCGATATGGAGGGTATTGGCTGTGAGGCAGATCGCTGCTGGTTTAGGAGCAAATGGAAAGTGGTCGTTTAGGAGACCAAGAACTTGGGTTGGGGAACATCCAGTGGTCATCCCGAGAAGTTTAGAAGAGAGGGCATGAGGGAGGGAGTCAGAAGGTGAACAACAGGGTCTAGAAAGGGTATCTTCAGGGTGGAAGAGACTCAAGATGCGTTTGTAGAATGAGGGCAAGAGCCACAAACAACAGACCAAAGCCAACAGTACGAGCTCTCTCGGGAGGTAGGTGAAATGGGATCCCAGGAGCCTGTACCAGAAGCCAAGCCAGGACAGTGGAGAGGAGGAAAGGGTGGCGCCTGCAGACGGAAGGCAGCTGGGATGTTGAACCCCCACTTCTGATTCCCACGTCCTTGCCTCTTATTGCCCTAGTTCTCCTCCTAGCTCACAATCTACCAGGGGTGGATAAATCAGATAATTATGCTTATTAGAACTGTGTCAAAGGAAGAATGAATAGGCTGCCAGGCTGTTCTGATTGTGCCCGCATTTAAGAAATGTGCCAGGCTTTTGCTAGCCTCTGCGTAATGACTGGGAACAAGATGCAGTCCTGGAGTTTATGGACTTTATGATATCGGCTTTGGCTGCCAGCTCAGTGAGCTTTTTTATTTGCTTCTTGGTTCTGTTAGAAATCCAGATAGCGGAGACTGCTGCATGTGACTTGGGAATACTTGGTGTTAAGAGCGCCCAGTTAGCGGACTCCTCCCCTTCGGTTTCCCAAATTACCACCCACCACATAAACCGTTAGGTGACACGAACCATAAAGTATTATGCCTTGAATTTAATGTAACTTGGTTTTTAAAAAATTCATTAGTAGATTAATTTCTTATTCTGGCAACGGATTCACAGTCCTCCTTTTCCCAAATTGGGTATTTGACCTAGTACTGAAACAACTTTCATAAATACTGCCAATAAGGCTTTCATGTAAGACAAATATTCCCAGAGTAGATCAAAAAGGCAATTCCACTAATACAAAGATCTTTCTAGATGCTGTCACTTACTTAAAATGCTCTCAATTAGTATGTGAAGTATTAATTTATAATAACTATTGATTTTATGAATTCAACCTTTAAAAATTCTTTAGGTAATAGACATTTTGGAAAACAGTAATTTTAATAGGATCACATCCTGAGGAAAAGAAAATCTCATTCTTTAAGTCATTTCTACCTGATTTACATAATGTACACTGGAAACCAAACAAAGTATCGGGGGAGGGGAAGGACCAGTGTATTTGTGGAAGAACTTAATGATTAATTACAGAAGCAGTGAAGATTTTTTTTAAAGATTTTATTTATTTATTTGACAGAGATCACAAGTAGGCAGAGAGAGGAGGAAACAGGCTCCCTGCTGAGCAGAGAGCCCGATGCAGGGCTCGATCCCAGAATCCTGAGATCATGACCTGAGCTGAAGGCAGTGGCTTAACCCACTGAGCCACCCAGGTGCCCCAGCAGTGAAGATTTTTAAGGATAAAAGTTTCGTGGCCATTGAAATGTCAGTGTAAAGTTTCATGAAGATTAAAAATACTGTTAATCCTCATTTTTCTGTTAGCTCAGAAATTTTTCAGATACAATTTTCAGTGTGAGTTGGAAAGCTGAGATATACATTTGTAATAAAATATAAAACAAATTCATCTTTTTGCCAATTGTGTCAAAATCTCTATTTGGAAGAATCAGCATTAAGAATCATATTCTTGGGGTGCCTAAGTGGCTCAGTGGGTTAAGCCTCTGCCTTCGGCTCTATCAAATAAATAAATAAAATCTTTTAAAAAAAAAGAATCATATTCTTATGTGACATCTTATTATATACCTTTTAGATCTACAGTCAAACTGAAGTATAGGACATGAATCTGAAGATACTTGAAGCTACTCAGTATGACCCAAACATGTCTTTTACTAGTTTTAAAAACAAGATATGGTAATTATTGATGCAGAAAGTTAGTTACCAGAGTAAAGGAGATGGGTGGGAGAGAGATGAGCCCAAGACAGTGTAACCTTATCTACTTAAAGAAATGAAGATGGGGCACCTGGGTGGCTCAGTGGGTTAAAGCCTCTGCCTTCAGCTCAGGTCATGATCCCAGGGTCCTGGGATCGAGCCCCGCATCAGGTTCTCTGCTCAGCAAGGAGCCTGCTTCCTCCTCTCTCTCTGCCTGCCTCTCTGCCTACTTGTGATTTCTGTCAATTAAATAAAATCTTAAAAAAAAAAGAAATGAGGATGAAATGCTATCATCTTAAAAATATTGAGTCTTACAAGAATTCTTCCTGAAACATGCAAGAAACTTCAGATAGCACATTTACACTGTATATAAAGTATGTTCTTGATTTTAACTAGTAGCTTATCAGATTCCTTCTAAAAATCCTCAAATTTTCATTGTAATGGAAACGATCACTCACAGAAATTAAGAGGAACAGGATTATAAAGACCTCGGTGGGCCCCCAGATGAAGAAATGGAGACCCCAGAAGTTAAGCTGCTTGGCCAAACTCACATGGCGGCCAGTTGTAGAGCTGGGAGTTGTGAGGATTAACTGGCAGTCAGGGAGCTTAAGTGGGTAGGCCAAAGGAAAGTTACTAGCCAGGCTGCCAAGTTTTTGTGTGTGGGAAGCTAGGGGAAACTTGGACAGTTCAAGTTGTTTTAGGGTGATCTGACAGTGACTGCACACAATCCTATTCTGGTTTAGATCAACAGCCGGGTCGGTATGGCGGCAATGCGCACCTATTAGGGATCAGCCTCAACTGAGAGGGGCTGAGGAAAGTGAACAAAGAGATACTCTCAAGCTTTTCCTATGAAATACATATTCTAGATCACCGATTTTCTGATCTACACACCAGATCCCACCGGGGAGCTTACGCAACTCCCCCCAAACACGTTCGCACCCATGCTCACACACGCAGGCACATGCTTGTACACACACACATGCCCAGACCTGCTAAGTGAAATTCTCTAGGAATGGAGCCCAGCATGTGCCTTTTTCTAATAAGCTTTCCAGGTGATTCTTACTCTAGCCAGCCCAGCATCGGTATAGACCTATCTATGCATAGGACCATTTTTCTAGATGGTAACACACAGAATATTCTGGAAATAATTTAGTTCCACTTCTAAGCTTTTCTAAAGTTCTCCCTTTTGGAAGAAATTGTCATTATGTAGCATACAAAATTTTTACTTTATCCAACAGGAAAAAATGTGAGCAAATATCCTTAAGAAATAAAAGAATCTTTATTGTTTGTTTTAGAAGCAATATGTTAAGCAAATGGACAGGCAAATATCTAAAGAGAAACACCATACATTGACCAGTGGTTTAAACATTTGAAGAAAAAAAAACCATGAAAAGTATTTACATGGACCAGTTTCTTTATACAAATGCTAAAACATGAAAACACCCAGAACCAGATAGCAATGTTAGACCATCAAGGTATAAACCCAGTAAAACAAACAAAACTACAAAAGGTACAAAGAACATGTGGCTACAGGAAATAATAGTGTGAATAAGAGTATATAAACTGGCCCATGTAAAATACAAAAATACTCAATGAAGTCAGAGTTTCTATAAACAGTGCTAATTAGAGGTATTTTAATATGAATTAGGTATATAATCTAAATGTAAAAACTTTTAGAAACATGAACAGCATTAAGCTAGTCCCACCTGCTTGTGCTTCCAATTTTTATTTTCCCAAAAAAAAAAGGCTGCTGTTTCGACTCATGAGAAGTATCTAATGTCTATATTCTTCTAAGCATTACCCATTCATATAAGGTTAACAATCCTACACTAGAGCATTATTTAAGTAAAAAATAAGTTTTAAAAATCAGATTTATATTTAGTCCTCAAAAGGTGCCTTAAACTGGCAATGCAGCTCAATGTAGCTGTAGAGGAGGGTCTGGTCGGGAATCAGATTCCAAGCCAGTAAGAGTTTCAGGCTACTCTAAGCAGAGAGCAAATTTAAGTGGAAGAAAATTTTTACTGCTCCAATGTAACTTAAAAGATACTTATGGACATACACATGCTAGCATGCAATTGCCTGTGTGTGTGTGGTGTGTAGCGCTAGACTACCAAATTAATTCAACATCAGTAACTGTTTAGAACCCAGATGTCCCATTTTCTAGCGAATATGGGGGCACATCATCTCCCACCCCCAAAACACAAGGACCTTCCATACAGGGCTGCATATTAACAACTCTTTAATATTTACTCAGCCATTCCAACACCCAAAAAAAAAAAGAAAGATCTCCTGGAAGCAGCGCAAAATACTTGATGTGTTAACTATCAAGCTGAAATGTTTTGCTTTCTCATATAAACATTAGGTAGTGCACAGTAAATGGACAACTGGTGCATCTCCCAGGGCACAAAACCGATCACAAAGTACATGAATGAATAATGATTCTACCATAATGAACAATAATAATGCTAAGTTTTGATTAGCACAGAACCATTTAACGGTGAAAGCCAATTTAGTAAATGTTGTAAGTGTCAATGCAAGCTGGAAACAAAGAACAACTTTTTAATGGGATAAGAGAAGACCAAGACTTTTGGGTTAGGTGCAAGTTACTTGCTAAGTAGAAGTGCGCTTCTTTAGCAGAGTTCTAGGACATCCTGGCATTTCTTCTTTAAGAAAGAGAAAAGGAAAGGAGAGAAAAGAAAAAGAAAGGAAAGGAAAGAAAAAGAAAAAAAGAGAAAACATCCTACCACTAGCAAAGATACTGCAAAGCTGAAGAGAAACTACACTTATTTTAGCAGTGGACCTAAAGGCCAATTTACAGGTACGAAGGACTAATGCCCCAAATTGGCATGGCGTAGCAATTATCTCTAAAGCACCTAGAAAATGGATTGAAATGCCCAGCTGGAAATAGTCTTGTGTCTTGCCATTTAAAAGACAGAAAATTCCAGGTTTTTTTTAAGGGATTAAACAAGATTAACACCTATTCCAAAATGTATACAGCTTTTGTACCTTTTGTCATTACAGCCACATTAAATACAAGTATATTCAAAAGGCATTAGAAAAGCATTCATTGCTAAGAACATAATACCAGACTCTGTGCAAATCTACTGGCGTAACTCTCATAGGTCAAAATGCAGCAATGCCAAAGTTGCTAAGTTAACCTGCAAACAGAATCACACACACAAAAAAAAAAATACAAAAGGAGCAAGTACAAATCCATCGTAGGATGCACAGTCTCAATTTTGACTACATGCAGGGGAAAAAAGAATCTCTTTTTGAAAACTGTTTTTCCTAAACTGTTTGCTTCTAGTAGAATATATAAAGTGAAAACACTGAAATCCTAACTCAAGATAACAGAATGGAATCCATCATCCAGGTGACTTTACACATGCTTTTTGCCATAGAAATTAACAGTTTTAAATTCCATGGTTGAGGAAACCAAAATCAGGTGACTAATTTGTAGCTGATATTTTCATGGTGTTTTTATTTATTAAGTTTGAAATCCCCCACACCAGCCATTCTAAAATGAGAACTGCAACTAAATATACCTGAAATTGAACAGTAATGCATGTTGGAACTTGTACTTGCTTTATTATTTTGTAACAGAGATCACATATGGATTAGTATTACAGAGTCTGATATCCGGCATAGCTTTTTCTTCTGCCAATTAGGTAAGCAATCACTATAACGATAATCAAGCCTGAAAGACCAGCACCAACTATAATTGGTATTAGAATGGTGTCATCGTCCAGCGAACACTCCTGGGCTGTAGGTGAGAAAAAGTGTGTGACAAATAATGAGTATAATAAAAAAATGAATGTCCAAAAGTAAAAGATGTTGATTCAAAAGTCAGAAACGCTCTTACAAAATCAACTTTAAGGAATTAAGACAGGTATATTTCAATGATAAAGCTACAAAAAAGTATGGATTGCCCTAGAATTAAAATCCTAAACTTATTTGTCTCTTCTTTTGTGTATGTATATTCATATATATGAATACATACATACTCATTTATATCTAGGAGTAAATACGCACATATGTATGTGCATGTATTTCATATTCTAAGTCCCTTCCAGAATAAAGGAGTGAAGGGGGCAGCCGGGTGGCTTAGCCCGTTAAAGCATCTGACTCTTGGTTTTGGCTCATGTCATGATCTCAGGGTTCTGGGATCCAGCCCTGCATCAGGCTTCGGCTCAGCAGAGTCTGCTTGAGATTCTCTCCCTCTCCCTCCTCCCCTCGCCCAGCTTACATGCATGCTCTCCCTCTCAAATAGATAAATAAATACAATCTTTTTTAAAAAATTTATTTATTTGTCAGAGAGAGGGAGAGAGCGAGCGAGCACAGGCAGACAGAGTGGCAGGCAGAGGCAGAGGGAGAAGCAGGCTCCCTGCCGAGCAAGGAGCCCGATGTGCGACTCGATCCCAGGACGCTGGGATCATGACCTGAGCCGAAGGCAGCCACTTAACCGACTGAGCCACCCAGGCGTCCCTAAATAAATACAATCTTTTAAAAAAAATTTTTAAATCTTTTTTTAAAAAAGATTGTATTTATTTATTTAAGAGAGACCAAGATAGCAACAGAGAGGACAAGTTGCAGAGGAGAGGGAGAAGCAGGCTCCCAGCTGCACCGGGAACCCCGTCTGGGGCTCTATATCCCGAGATCATGACCTGAGCTCAAAGCAGACATTTAACCGACTGAGCCACCCAGGCACCCCAATAAATAATAAATAAAAACTTAAATAATAAATATAAAAACTTTAAAAAAAATAATAAATAAATAAAAACTTTAAAAAAAAAAAAGAAATGAGGAGAGCTAATTCTAACCCATCTCTACATAGTCAGATTAGCCTCTTAGTGCTAGAGTGAATGTCTTTTGGGAAACTGAGAACAGATCAGAAAGGTTTCATCAGGGGATTAGAACCACGCTGACTCTGGAATCCTTCAGAGCAGAGAGCAAACTATAGACTGGAGGCCCTATCTGGCCCAAGAGCTAAAAATGGCTTTTCTCCATTTTTATTTAAATGGCAAAAAAACCACACAACCCCCCCCCCAAAAAGAAGAAATTCTGGGATACATGAGCATTATATGAAATTCAAATCTCAACAGCCATAAATAAAGTTCTATTGGAACCCAGCCACACTCATTTATTTATTGCCTGTTTATGGCTGTTTTCATGCTACAAAAGGAGAGGTGAATGAATAGTGGTGACAGAGCCCTTATGGTCTCCAAACCTGAAAGGCTTCCTGTCCATGCCTTACAAATGAACTCTGCGCACCCCCGACCTAGAGTGTATGATCTTAGTGGCTTAGAAGTCAAGAAACAGGGACCTCTTACTGATCTGCATCGTGTTTACTACATTTATTAACCTGGCCGGAGCTGGCAACCCACAGGGGCTAGCTTTTCTATTTCCAGAGAGTCATCTGATCCAGTAAAATCCATTCAACGCTCTTTGACCTGACTACAAGTCCACTTCCTCCTCCTGCACAGTCAAGCATCAGCAGTGTGTCTTATCTACAGGTACCCACGGTCGGGAACCTAGCTCTGCGAACACATTACACGTTCATTACCGCTATCAAATGTTGGGTATTCCTTTGGGTACCATTTTGAATTTGACATACATAAAAACCAAGGTTTCAAATTCGAGAAAGAACACAGCTCATCGCTATTACGGCTGACTAGATAAACAGACTCGAGCTGGTATCACGCTGCAAATGATTTTCAATTCTAAACACCAATCTGGACCTAAAATTAGGGTAATAATGGAGGGAAGCTAGATAAAGACTCAAAAATAAAACTATGAAAAGGATTAAAATAATTGTAGTACATAAGCAAAACCGACATGAGGGAAAATGAATTCTTGAGAAAAATTTCTAAGTGTGATTAACCTCTCTCATCACGAGAATGGTAAGATGAAGATCCCAACTTACCCGGGCCTAACCAGGTCAGGCTAGGGACCCAGAGCCACCGCAAAAGTGGCCACATGGCTCACGGCAGCACACAACTGCCACACTGCCTTCTAAACCACAGAATTAATTGTTAAAAAGGAGGTGGATGGTTTGAAAAGCTCTTTTCAGCAGAGCTGTGATCCACAAAGCCCCAATTTTAAGTAAGCAGTTTAAAAGGACAAGTCAATTAAGGAATTTTATGGACATTTTGTTTCTGCCTACGTGCAAATTTTAATCTGGTAATGGCAAATGCATCTTTCATATTCATATAAACACACTGCCATGAGCCCTCCACAGAAGGTTTCGTTAGAAATCTAATAGATACCACCATGAGCCCTGAGCAGATCTTCCAAAAAGCCTCATGCACGCTGGCGTATGCTTTTAAAATGCTCCAAGTCATGTGGAATGGCCAAAACACTGTCCATGGTATTTGAGGCTTTGCCTAACCGTCACCTTCTGTCTTAACAAAGACCAGACTGCTTTTATTTGTGTATGAGAATATTTCCAACGAGAAGAGGTCCCCCAGACAACAGATCCCGGATGCTCAAAGTTGCCATCCTTCCTACAAACTAAAACCCAGAAGGGAGTGTCTATGAAGTGAAGCTCACTGAAAGCTTCCATCGGTTTTGAGTTTTAAGAACTTGGTTGCAAATGGGTTCCCGATCCCCACACACAAAAAATCCACTTTGAGCAAAATGATGGGCCATACACGGAGTTCACAGAACTCGCTCAAGGCCATGTGAACGCTCCAACAGAGTCACAAGAGATGAATTCATATTTCTCTATTTCAGTGCTTAAATTTCCACGAGTCAAAGGAAAAGCCACCTATTAGTCAACATAAGAACATAAATTATTGATAAAACTTGCTCAGCTCTTACCTGTAGAGTATTTTCCTTCCATCACATTGAAAGGCTGAACCCTTAGATCAAAGGTATTTATCTGAAATGCTCCAGACACTGAAACGGTCTGCTCTTTGTTGCACATATAAGAACTTCCCAGGGGGGCATCCCAGTAGCTCAGATTGTTATTTGCGATGCTGAAAACTTGAAAGAAAACAAACATGTTAGGAGCTTTTTTTTCTTTAAGTAGGCTCTACACCTAACATGGGGCTTGAACTCTCATCCAAGATCAAGAGTCGCACATTCTACCCACTGAGCCAGCCAGGCGCCCATTAGTAACTTCTTATTCTACCAACAGAAGAAATGGGACAGTCCTCAGACTTTTTCAGTAAAGTATGGGAGCCTGGGGTACACGGTCTACCAAAAAAAAAAAAAAAGTGATTCTTAGGATCACTAGGTTTCCTATCTTTCTATAGTTGTTCCTGTGGTCTAAAAATCAGTCATCTTTGACTATTATCTACCCTATTTGAAAACAAGGGGGACTGAAAAGATAAAACACTATAGTTCTCAGTTACTGATTTTCAGTTGTGGTCAAGGGACCATTTTCACACAGATTCTTCTGTTCCATTAAATAAAAGGCACTATTTGGTAACAAAACAACTATGGTTTCTATGCCTTCAGTGTAACTCACTCTCTTCCCCAAGGCCAATGCTTTGCTTACCAGAGCCATTGACCAAGTACAAGCTGACATTCACTTCCTTCAGATAGAATCGGTTTTCATTTTTCTGTTAGAAAAAGAGCTTCCAGTTAATCAACACATCACAACCATCTACAGGTACAGTTAATATCTATAGATGAAAAGCAACCTAATACTATTACCCACAAGATAAAACCAAGGATTAGACCTGGACCAACAGAACGAACTGCAGCTAAGCAAAACGTGACAGAATCCCTTTTTCCTCTGTGTTTTGTCCCCAATTTTCGGACCAAGGATGTAGTCATGCAGTTCTTCGATACTCAACAATTCGTTCCCTCATTTTATTCCTCCTGTAACTTGCTAAGTCCTCACCCCCTCTAGCCTGGATCCTGACCGTCTCTTAACTGGGCTCCCCCGCTGCCTTGCAGCCTCTCCAGCTGGGAGCTTCCCTTGCCACTATTATCTTGGTGAAGCACGCGTCTGATCAGCCCGTCATCCTAATTATATCAGTGCTTAGCATGTACAAGGCAACATATCTAAGTGCTCCAGGGAGCTAGCCAAGTGAACCAGGCTTGCATCCTGCCCCCACCGTGTTTGCAATCTGCCAGGGAAGATAAGATAAATACATAAAGAAATGACCATATTGCAAAAAGGACAGCAATCAATTATAAAAATTAAAAGGAGATAGATGACTTCCATGTAGGGGAGAAGCAAAGCGGTGTAAGCTTAGGGATGCACCACTTGAACTCTGCTGAGTCAGGGAATGAGCAGGAAAGGGTATTCTGGAAGGCAAGAGCATGAGTAAAAGGTATCAAGAAAATAAGCACTATCACAAGTACGCCAGCATTTGAAAATTTAGTGCCAAGCGATGTTCCTAAAACTTTAAGGCGCCTGGGCAGCTCAGTCAGTTAAGCCTTTGTCTTCAGCTCAGGTCATGATCGCAGGGTCCTGGAATTGAGCCCCGCATCAGGCTTTCCACTCACTGGGGAGCCTGCTTCTCCCCCTCCCTCTGCCTGCCTCTCTGTCAAATAAATAAATAAAATCTTAAAACATTTTTTGGAAGATTTTATTTATTTATTTGACAGAGAGAGAGAGACAGATTACAAGTAGGCAGGCAGGCAGAGAGAGGGGGAAGCAGGCTCCCCACTGAGCAGAGAGCCCGATGCGGGGCTCGATCCCAGGACCCTGAGATCATGGCCTGAGCCGAAGGCAGAGGCTTAACCCACTGAGCCACCCAGGTGCCCCATAAACAAATAAAATCTTTTTAAAAATTTTACATGCAAGGGATCACTGAATAATTGTAACATGTTAAGGGATTTTCCCCAAGACTATATGGTCAGTGGTCGTCAGTGAGGTGGGATTTGAACCCCGGAAGCCTGGCTGCAGAGCTGAAGCGCTGGTTGCTACTGTGCTCTCCTACCTCACAGAACACGGCGAGGGAAGCATGGGCTTCCTAAGTGAAGGGAAAGGAGACATAAAGTCAGACATGCAAGATCTGCTGCATGGCGGGGTGGGGGGCAGCTTGGGGAGAGAGATTTGAAATAACCTGCCGTGGAGTTGAGAGGTTATCTTGTCGGTAAAACAGAACCGCTGAAGCTTTCTGAGGATGAGGGAAGATTAAACGAATGCAGAGAACACTGAGAGAGGAGAGGAATAGGACAGACTAGTTGGGAGGTAAGAGGTCACGTAGGCTGGACTCAGAGCAGAGGCAGTGGGGAACAAAAATGGAAGGGACAGATGCAGAGAAATGTCAGGAGGAGGCACAAAGGAGGACTTGACCACCTCATTACACCTTTCCTCGCCTGAGGCTATGTCTCGGCTTGGCATTCAAGGCTCCTTGCAATCTGTCCCAACTACCTTCCCATACCTGTCTTTCCCTGATTATGCCACATGCCTCACTCACCAAGGTGGTCTTGATTGCATTCCTTTTTCCAGAAATAAGCTGTACTTTTCTGCTTCCTCCCCTTATCCCCACGTGTACAAACCTATCCTTGAAGGTCCAGTTCAAATGTCGTCTCTTCCATTAAACCTTCCTAACTCTCCTCCACCCAGAATTAACCCCTGCCTCCTCTATGCTCCCATAGACTTTGTCTTTTCTTCTGGTCTATCATTCATCCCAACTGGAATGTACCTTCCACGGATCTCTAATTGCCCACAGAATCCAGTTCAAAAGCCACAGCATAACACTCAAGATCTTCCACAAAAATGGTCATTATTGGGACGCCTGGGTGGCTCAGTTGGTTAAGCAGCTGCCTTCGGCTCAGGTCATGATCCCAGTCTCCTGGGATCGAGTCCCACATCGGGCTCCTTGCTCAGCGGGGAGCCTGCTTCTCCCTCTGCCTCTGCCCGCCACTCTGTCTGCCTGTGCTCGCTTGCTCTCTCTCCCTCTCTCTCTGACAAATAAATTAATTAAATCTTTAAAAAAAGTCATTATTTGTACATTCCTATCTTTACCACTAAACTGTGAGATCTTTATTAATACAGGGCTTCTTCTTTGAATCCCACCATGGCATCAGCACTCAACACACTCAAACTCAAGAAATTCTCCTTAGAAACATCTATCATGACAGGGTTGAAGATGGGCCCCAGTGAGGTCTGGTGACATTACAGGTGTTTCTTCATTTTTTGAAGTGCCTATGGCATGGTTAAAATGCCACCATTTTGGTTTATATCATTTTTTAAAAAGATTTATTTATTTGAGAGATAGAGACAGCAAGGGAGAGCAGGAGCAGGGAGCCTGATGTAGGGCTCAAGCCCAGGACCCTGGGATCATGGTCTGAGCCAAAGGCAGAAAAGGCAGACGCTTAACCCACTGAGCCTCCCAGGGGCCCCAAAATGTCACTGTTTTGAACTGCAATTAAAATAATCTGTTGGGGGCACCTGGGTGGCTCAGTGGGTTAAGCGTCTGCCTTCGGCTCAGGTCATGATCCCAGGGTCCTGGGATCGAGCCCCACATCACATCAGGCTCCCTGTTCAGTGGGGAACCTACTTCTCCCTCTCCCTCTGTCACTCCCCTTGCTTGTGCTCTCTCATCAAATTAAAAAAAAAAAAACTTTAAAAAAAATAGTCTGTTGGGAAAATTAAATATTGTAATTATTAAATATTTCCCCACAACAGTCAAAAGAAAGCGTGTTCCTTTTAGGACCCGACCACAGCTAGAAAAATCAAACTCAATCACTCCAAAGGGAAGGAACCTAAAACACTACTTTCTTCATTCTTATAGTATAATCTTTATGAGGTAACTTTAAAAGAGAACATGTCCAGGGAGGCCTGCTCTTACCTCATCAAAAAGGATGAGCCTGACCAGACGTTTTTAATACTAATCCTCTGGTCATATGTGTACTGTAACAGAGAAAAGCTTTCAATGCTGGTAAAGGGAAGATCCTTATAAACCTTTCTAAACTGTAATTGCCTGATACAGTCCTCATTTACTCCACATATATTACATAGAGAAAAAGGCTTCAGACTAAAGATACTAAGTTCGGACTTGAAACAAACTCCACACACCTAATTTTTTTTTTATGTATCAGATGTTGAGAGTGTTTCTCCATCCTAGATCATATAATCTGATTTAAAAGCAGAACTGTTTTTTAATCTACCTATACAATAACTCTCAGTTTGAGAATTGCTGGCAGCTTAACGTTTTCCCTGATGGCTGTCCCCTTTCCCATTCCCATTTGCTAAAACACGTGTACACACACACACACACACACCCTCAAAAATTATGAGGGTAATAGCTGCTTCTGAGAAGGGAGAAATAAAACTCAATGATGAATTTATGCTAGCAAGAAGTAGAGCGCACAGGCTTAACCTGGAACCTTTTCTTTAGGGTTCAGCCCTTCGTGCAAGCATGAACAACAAAAACCCGAATGCTACCATTATAAACTACGTTGGTTTAGTGAATTTATGCATGGTAAGGACTTACACAGAGCCTTGTGGGTGGCAAGTACTCAATAAACGTTAACTATTAGTATTCCTGATACTATGACAAACAGCAGAGCCTCCAAAAAGCCTAAAATATTCGAGTAAACAAACAT
Source organism: Mellivora capensis (assembly GCA_004024625.1). Classification (NCBI taxonomy): domain Eukaryota; kingdom Metazoa; phylum Chordata; class Mammalia; order Carnivora; family Mustelidae; genus Mellivora; species Mellivora capensis. Next base: position 40,832 of record PISX010001063.1, read on the forward strand.
GAGTTTTCTAACCAATAACAGAGAAACATATTAGGGAAATTACTTTTTATCTTTTATAACGTAATATATAAATACATACAGTATATTATTAAGTATTTCTATAGCGGATAGATTAGAGAGGATTTTTTTTTTTGATGTGGGTTAATTCTTGCTCCTACCTTCAAGTCTACGTAAGGGCAGAATAGTCGCTTCTGGTGCACATGAAGCTAAGAATCCAGCCCACAGACCCCCGAGGTGACTCTGAGGGATTAAGAGGGCTTGATTGCCCACACCTTATAATGAAGCAGGGCTGAAATGGAAAACAGAGCTAAATCCCCTGCTACACACACACAGCTATTTAGACTTTCAGATGTGTTTCTAAGAAAACGGCCCCGATCTCAGGGAAATCTGTTACTCACCACAGCGAAGACGAAGTCAAGGTACTTGATGTTGCTGCTGTTCAGGCTGAGCAGGGCACTCCGAGGCTGGCAGCTCCCGGTGAAGTCCGTGGTGTTGGGGTTGATGTTAATAATTGAAACCACCTGGAGGGGAAGAAGAGGGAGAAAGGTACAGCTTACCCAGGCGAGTCCACAGCAAAACCTTATGCTCTAATAAACAACTTCGGGGGGTGGGGGGACAAAAAATGCTTTTGTCTGGATACTTAAGTTTATGGTGTCTTACTTTCAAGCGAAGTTGGCCCAGGCCCTCAAGCTATGACTCAAAGACAACTTAAAAAAAAAAAAGGAAAGAAAAGAAAAACAAGAAGGAAGCTTCCTCAGTAATGAGCCTAATGAAAAGACACATTTTTAGGGAGCACAAGAGCCATCTGTGCCGCTTATTAAAGGCGCAAGACTCTGGAAATGGGATGCGTCCGTTGGCACGCCCCCTGGAGGCGCAGGGGAACACTGCAACCACAAGCGCGGCAGCGGACGCAAGCCTGGGGTGCGCGGCCACCGACTGAGTCATGGAGAAACAGCTGCACTTTCCCCTACGTCAACCTACACTGCGTTCCAGATACAAATGTGAAGGAGTTATATTTTAAACGGACTGAAATAAAAATCAACTGTCTGTACTCCGATCTACTGATGGTAAACAGAATCTAAACCCCGAAGAGTCTCTGAAAGGGCTAGGTTTCCCACTGGCCAAGAAAACCTCTTGCCTGGAACATTAACTCTTCGTGGTTACAGTAACTCCGAATTTATCAGCCCTCAACAAATCTCCATTTAAATCCAGATCTCCAACATCAAATCTCCATTTAAAACAGAATTGGGTGGCCAAAATCAGCAAGACAGGAAACAACGTGTGTTGGAGAGGATGTGGAGAAAGGGGAACCCTCCTACACTGTTGGTGGGAATGCAAGTTGGTGCAGCCACTCTGGAGAACAGTGTG
>PISX010001063.1:42299-84329 GCA_004024625.1 Mellivora capensis
TGAAAAGAAGGGCCATCTGTACCCCAATGTTTATAGCAGCAATGGCCATGGTCGCCAAACTGTGGAAAGAACCAAGATGCCCTTCAACAGACGAATGGATAAAGAAGATGTGGTCCATATACACTATGGAGTATTATGCCTCCATCAGAAAGGATGAATACCAGACTTTTGTAGCAACATGGATGGGACTGGAAGAGATGATGCTGAGTGAAATAAGTCAAGCAGAGAGAGTCAATTATCATATGGTTTCACTTATTTGTGGAGTATAACAAATAACACGGAGGACATGGGGAGATGGAGAGGAGAAGGGAGTTGAGGGAAATTGGGGGGGAGATGAACCATGAGAGACTATGGACTCTGAAAAATAACCTGAGGGTTTTGAAGGGGCGGGGGGGGGAGGTTGGGGGAGCCTGGTGGTGGGTATTGTGGAGGGCACGCATTGCATGGAGCACTGGGTGTGGTGTAAAACTATGAACTCTGTTACGCTGAAAAGAAATAAAAAAAAATAAAAAAATTAAAAAAAAAAAACAGAATTGGGGGGGCACCTGGGTGGCTCAGTGGGTTAAAGCGTCTGCCTCAGGCTCAGGTCATGATCCCAGGATCCTGGGATCGAGCCCCGCATCGGGCTCCCTGATCAGCGGGGAGTCTGCTTCCTCCTCTCTCTCTGCCTGCCTCTCTGCCTATTTGTGATCTCTATCTGTCAAATAAATACAATAAAATAAATCTTAAAAAAACAAAAACAGAATTGGGGGGCGCCTGGGACGCTCAGTGGGTTAAGGCCTCTGCCTTTGGCTTGGGTCATGGTCCCAGGGTCCTGGGATTGAGCCCCACATCGGGCTTTCTGCTCAGCAGGGAGCCTGCTTCCCTTCCTCTCTCTCTGCCTGCTTCTATGCCTGCTTGTGATTTCTGTCTGTCAAATAAATAAATAAAATCTTAAAAATAAAACAGAATTGGGGGCGCCTAGGTGGCTCCGTTGTTAGGCGGCTGCCTTCAGCTCAGGTCATGGTCCTGGGGTCCTGGGATCGAGTACCTCATCAGACTCTCTGCTCAGCGGGGAATCTGTTTCTCCCTCTGTCCCACTCCCTGCTCATGGTCTCTCTCTCCCCCCTCTCATATAAACAAATTTTCAAAAATCTTTAAAACAGAACCAGTCTAGCAACACTACTCTTGGGCCGGAGGTAAGATATACCGCATCTGAAAGGAGATATGAGAAGAACGTATCAATAAACACAGAGAACTATACCTTATTGTGAGTGAAGTTCAGCTGCAGCCCCATGGTAGCCAGAAGACAAGTACCATTGCTGTTATTAACCGAGTAGGATCCCACCTCTGGTTTCTCCTTTGGAGTGGGTGCTGTGGTGGGGGATGGCGCAGCGGTGGGGGATGGCGCAGCGGTGGGGGTGATGGGCACCACAGTGGTGGAAGTTTTATCTTTTTCACACAGAAACTCTAAAGAAAACAAACAGGACAAAATAAACCGAAGTGGTCTTTCTCTTAATTCGTAAGGCCAGGCAGGAAAGAGCAAAATATTTCTTACAATACAAGTTCAAAGGGTTATTTTAGGGGACTCAGGCAGAGGTTCCCAACCTGCTGCTTCAGATACTGACGGGTCTCTCAGAATTACGACACCCCAGACACATACAAATGCTTTCTCTAGGGGTGCCTGGGTGGCTGGGTGGGTTAAGCCTCTCGGCTGAGATCATGATCTCAGGGTCCTGGGATCGAGCCCCGCATCGGGCTCTCTGTTCAGCAGGGAGCCTGCTTCCTCCTCTCCCTCTGCCTACTTGCGATCTCTGTCTGTCAAATTAAAAAAAAAATGCTTTCTCTACTTCATACTTCAGCTACCATACACTCATCTTTTTGGGCCCTGATGTCCCTTTATTCCCAAAGAGTGTCACCTGCCTCTGATGTGAAAATGAGAGATTTAAATCTGAAAACATCTCACTCCTACCCTCTTCTTTCCCACACACAACCACCAGAAGGAAGGAGAGTGTTCACCAGAGGAACGTTTAGAAATCACTACAGGGTTCAAATACAAATGAATGTATCACCCCTTCAACAAACCAGAGGCATTTCAACCTCTTCTTAGGAAGGGCTGGTCGATTTTCAGAGCTGGTGAATGAGAAATTACGACATTTCCACTAAGCTATACGTAAGTTATAAAAGCAGTTTATAAGTAAACTCAAGATTCAAACACAAAAATCTCATTCCTAAGCTGTGGTCTTGGATCATCAAAAGCTAAAGAGCTGATGATCAAGCTATTTGAGGATTTGTTCAAAGACTGGGTTCGATCCACTGGAAACACTACAGGTCAAGCATCTGTAAAATACCATCCCCACAGCGTATGCATCATCAACTTGAAATTGCCAAGTCCCACAGGAACAAGAATTATGGTTATCTGCAATAACCTTACGGTGGTCCAGTGTAAGCTACGGACGAGTCTTAGTGTAGAAATGCTTCCAGATAACAACACTTCAATGAAAGCCAGCTGGTATACTCGAAGCTAAAATCAGGATCCAAGTGTATCTGCTTGAAGAACTCACCTTTTGTGCTCACTGTGCCATTCTGGACAAAAGCCTGCACGTGAACATCCCAATAGTACTGGATGACACCACTGTTCTCTAGAATTGATAAACTATTGCATCTGAACATGTTGTTCAAAGGAATTCTGAATCCCACGGTGTCACGGACGGTCAAAATTCCTATAAAACAAGATTAACACTAACTGTTTCCAAGAAGGCAGGAGAAAAGTGATCACGTAAATTTATCTGCAGACTCTCTCCTTCTTCTACCGGCCTGCCTCACCGCATCCACATGGGACAGAGGACATGCCATGTTCAAGAAATGACAAATTCACTGGGGCTGAAACGGAGCGAGTAAGGGGGAAAGCCGTGATGGGGGTTAAGAGGGAAAGATGAGTCACAGGTGGCCACGCGTTGAAGGAAACTGGAGGAGCTGAGGACAGGTTGGGCTTTATTCTGTCAGCAGTGGAGGGTGAGCTTCACTCTTTAAAGCTGGAAATAAATAACACACATATAATTTGTTCTAAGGGAGATGATAAAATTGCAGGCGCTAGGCAGGGGGAATAACTTCTGAGGGAAGTCATTTAAGAAGGAAAGTAGTCAGAAGGCTGCTGCTCTGGCTGAGGTAAAAGGTGAGGGGGCTGCCTAAATTAAGATGGTGAGAGGCAGAAGACAGACAGCAAAGAGGCCAAACTGAACACACAGCTAATGTACGATCAACAGGGCTTCGCGACCGAAGAAGGAAGATGGATTCGTCAAGGACTTCAGAGTAAGTCCTTACTTTTGTGCTACTATCCCGAAGTAAGTTACAGTTCCTAAAATGAGCTTCTGGAACCTCTTCCTGGATAGCATTTCAATACTACTCCATTTCAGGATATCTTCAGAATGTGAAAGGAGTAAGTTACAGTCAGTCTGTATGGAGTTTTTATAATGCCCATGGTGAAAAGACTCTGACCACAACTATCCACACCCAAATGGCTTAGTTTCTTCTGGAGAAGCATCAAGGGAGGGAGTGATACAAGGTCCTTAACAGGCTGCCTTCAGGGCCGCTCCATGAAGTAGCCAGACAGCCAATTAATGCTATCATGGCACCCCCTAATGGCCAAAGGGGGAAAAATTTAAGCCAAAGAACTAGAACATTTTTCCCCAAAACTGGTTTCTCACTGTTAACGTAAATGAATAGGTATTTGAAGTCTTATATAAACAGACCTCAGAAACCATCTATAGACATACTGGAGATCTACTATGAAACGATAATTTTTTAAACTATGTATTATTTATGAACATGTACCGATTAGTCCAATATAAACAGACCAATAGGAAGGCTCCACCCCAAGTTCCTAAGAGTGGCTGCCACTTGGGAGGCAGAGAGGAAAATGGCTCCGGGGAGTGAGTACAAAGGAAACCTCAAATGTATCCGTAAGGCTTTATTTCTTTAAATAAATAAAAAGATGAGGCAAAATATGAAAGAAATGGCATTTATAAATTCTGGGTAACAGATACATGTAGGTCTATTACATGATTCTCTGGACTTTTCTGTACTTTAATCACGAAAAAAAATTTAAAAGAAAACAGCAGCTTTCAAAATTACTCCGATTATCAGATGCCTAAAAATAAAACACTAAATCATTTCAAAAACAACAGTCCATTTAAGGAAACCATTTTAAATTCCAAATAGTTTCAAATATTTTATTTCATAGACGTTGGTCATTTAAAAAAAAACTGCATTCCTCGTTTAAAATAAAAACAAGGAGAGTGAGATGTTAATTTCAGAGCCCACCGTTTTTCCATTCAAATCTGTCACATCTGTCCTTTTATCGCCACCCCCTTGGTCTCGGCACTGGTCTTATCATCTCTTGGTTACTGCAGCAGCCCCTTAACGTGGGCATCTCTGCCTGCGGTCTCACTTCCCAATTAATCCTGCAGAACATTCTTTATAAACTACTCTCGGCTTTTGTTATGTCATTCTCCTGCCTAAAAACCTAAAATGGTTCCCCAGTGCCTACGCCATCAAGCTAAATGCCTTTCCTTGGCTTCCAAGGCCCCCTATAATTTAGACCCGCTGCGCTCAGCCAACTTGATTCTCCTGCTACACACACAGCCTCTATTTTCATCAGGAAGCTTTCCAGCGACCGCTGCTCATGCTATTGCTTCCCCCTGCTGGAAAGCCTCCGCTCAAACTCCCTGCCTGACCTAGCTCGTCCTCCTCATTCCTCCAACACCGCAGACCCCTCTCTCCTCTGCTGGCCAGCAGACAAGCAGAGGACTGGTGAGGAGGACACATTCAGACCACGCACTCCTGAACCAGGCCCTCACGGATGGGCTCAGGAAGCATATGGCATCTGCAAGTCTGCTCTGTGCCCTGAGCTAGAGGGCCAGCAGGCTTCCCTCATGTCCACCCCCTCCCCAAACAAAACCCCGGAACAACAACAGATAATCACACTGATCCCAGCGCTTTCTACTTTTGCCGTCGAACTTGGAAAAACCATTTTGCTTTGTCTCCCCAACTTGTTTTACAACTCCTTGAAGGTGAGGGGCAAATCTCAGACCAGTCGGAAAGACAGTGCAGGGCGCAAAGCTAAATACACAAGTAAACCGGTAACAGGCTTGCTCTAGTTATCCTCTCGAAGGAGGAGATTAGGAAAGAGAAAACTGGGACTGATTTCCAAGTCTCTGTCCGTGTTGCCTCCCAAGTTTTGTACGAGCTCATTCACCTCTGGGTACTGAAAATAGGATCTTTTGCTATCCATACCTCCAGTGAGTCATTCATCCCCAGGGCTTGCAACTAAAGACCATCTGCATGTGTTTCTGGGGTTGAAAGGAAATACTATCTGTGAAAGCTACTTACAGATACCCTGTTGACCCAAATCTCAACAGAAGGGAAAGAAAGGAGAATTACAACCCCGACTAAACTGAAATCTCCACTATCCGTGCCCTCAAAATACTCAGTACAAAATAAAAAATCCAGTACGCATTTCAGTTCTAAGAGTGACAAGAACGCCTTATTGCCAATGCTTTTCCGAGTTGGTCTGGACCTGAAATTGTCTCAAAATAGCAACATTTTGCCTTTCATTTTGCCTTTAATTAATCATTTACTTTTCAGTCCAAATCCTATCTAAATGGTAAAAAAAAAAAAAGACCTGAAGATGAAGCATTTCTGCTGATCTCAGGTTACTGAACTTGTACAGATTTAAAATCTCGATGGGGGTGGGGGGCGCCTGGGTAGCTCAGTCATTAAGCGTCTGCCTTGGGCTCAAGTCCTTACCCCAGGGTCCTGGGGTCGAACCCCGCATCAGGCTCTCTGCTCAGCGGGAAGCCTGCTTCTCCCTCTCCCACTCCCCCTGCTTGTGTTCCCTCTCTCAAATAAATAAATAAAATCTTCAAATAAAAAATATCTATTCGTAAAGGGTTTTCTCACTCATTCAGCATTTGTTGATGACCCACTACTGAATGAAATAAGTAAAAAGAGTAAAGCCCACAAACGTGGCAGCTTAACAGACTTTGGTTCCAACACCAAGCTCACCACTTACAAGCGTGTGACCTCGGGGAAAGTCACTTAATCTCATCAAGGCTCACTTCCCTTTACCTATAAAGCTGAGAAAGCTGAGATAATTTTTACTTCCCAGGCCTGCTGTTACAGACCTCGATGCAGCTAGTCACACACTTAGGGGACTCCGTGGTACAAAGTAAATCACTCAAAGAGGGACAGCAAATTACCATCACCATGTCAAACACTGCTGTACATGGAATGGTGGGGACACAAAGACATGAACTTTATGTTCTAGTTAGGAAGACACACGTGTGTGCAGATGATTTTTTAAATTATTTACACTTGTATTATTTTCTGAATGTGTATATAGATACATACACACACACTTTTTAAAAAGATTTATTTATTTATTTGAGACAGAGCGAGTGAGCATGAGCAGGGTGAGGGGCAGAGGGAGCAGCAGGCTCCCCGATGAACAAGGAGCCCCATGCAGGGCTTGATCCCAGGACTTTGGGACCATGACCTGAGCCAAAGACAGGCTGCTCAACCGATTGAGCCACCCAAGTGCCCTACATTTGTATTAATATAAGCAAGAGAGGGGCGCTGGGTGGTACAGTTGGTTAACTGTCTGATTCTTGGTTTCAGCTCACATCGGGATTTTAGGGTCATGAGATCAAGCCCCATAATGGAGCGGGGAGTCTAACTGGGTGTTTCTCTCTTTCCCTCTGCCTCTCCCCCTCCTGGCACATTCTCTCTCTCTCAAAGATTAAAAAAAAAAAAAGAGCAAGAAAGTGTAACACAAATCTAACTCATAAGCTTACCTTTATCTTTAGCGTCGGGAAAGGTCGCCTTATCACTAGTGTTGTAGGAAAACGAGATGCCTTCAATTGAGTAAGTAGACTCCTCCTTGGTAAAATTCACAGTCCAGGAAAAACCAGATCCAAACTGCACCACTATTTTGGGATTGTTCTGATCATCCCCACAAATGCTTCCATTATATGATGCAGTGCTGAAGTCGGAAATGGTTACAGTTTTCTAAAAGAAAAAGGAGTGCGGGGGTAAGGAGGAAAGAGGCAGTACCGAGCACCACCAAGCATCTGTAGAGGACACGCAGGTCTGTGTCACCGGCCCCCAGCCCCGCCCCTCGCCCCCCTCCCCCCACAGCCAGGCTGCCCTTGGCCTGCCCCATTGCGTAAACCAGTCTCAGATTCTTCACCTACACCCCAGTCCTCTGGACAAATTCATGTATGTCAGAAAGGAAAAAGGAAAATTGGCCTGAACGTCTGCTCTTGATTAAAAAAAAAATTAGGTTATAAGCAGGCAGGACCTTAACTAAAAGAAAATAAGAAGGCAAAAGGATTGAGAGGCTACCCCTCAAAGGAGATTTTACTAGCAAACTATTAAAACTGGGAAAGCTTTGATGTGTACATGTTAAGTGTTACAGATGTAGTCAGACCTCAACGCCACAGTCTTTAGATCATTTGCCCTTAATCAGCTGCAAGAAGAACTCCAAAGAACCCAGGAAATAAAATATTCCTTCCAACACTAAACAGAACACCTTCAAGTATCTACTTTCTTTTTTTTTTAGAAATCGACAGAATTTAAATGTTAAGTCAGTTAACATATGCAATCTTATTTACGTGAATATATACAAAGGATAAAGGGTAAAACTGAGTTCCTACTGTAAAACTCAAAGAAAAAGAAAAGCACTTACGTAAGTTTTGTTTGTAGTCTCATAGCGTATTGTGAAATTCATCTGCCATTTTGCATAAAGGCAAATGGCTTTTTCTGAGTCTGTCACATTAAATTCCAATGCATAAGATGAGACCGCTCCTAGATTAGAAAGAATCAGACTGTAAAATTGTACAACGTACCTAAAATAAAAAGCTCAATCCACCACTCAAGTTCAACCAGCTCTAAAATGAAACAAAAGACTCTGAATATATATGGCATCTTGGTAATGGTTTTTCTTTGTATTTTTAGCGGAATCCTATTGATAAAGTCAGCATCACCCGTTCCAGAAGGAATGGTTACTTGATCTAGGATGCTTAGGTAATGGCACAGACTGGTGACACTTGCCTTTTGCCTCCTAACAGTCATATCCACATTCGTCTGTGCCTTGCTAGTTTTGCCTGTCAGGACTTTTGTTTTTAAGGCAAATGAGCTTAAAGGGGAAGGCTCAGGAGGAATGTTAAACTGTCCCTCTCCTTTGCAACAACCACAGAACTAGAGGGTATTATGCTAAGTGATGTAAGTCAGAGAAAGCATGATCTCGCTCAGATGTAGAATTTAAAAAACAAAACAGATAAACATAGGGGAAGGGAGGGAAAAATAAAATAAGAGGAAATCAGAGAGGGAGACAAACCGTAAGAGACTCTTAACTGTACGAAACAAACGGGGTTGCTGGAGGGGAGGTGGGTGGAGGGATGGGGTAACTGGGTGACGGGCATCAAAGAGGGCCCTTGATGGAATGAGCACGGGGTGTGATATGCAACTGATGACCCCCTAAATTCTACCCCTAAAACTAGTAATACACTATGTTAACTGACTGATTTTAAATAAAAACAAACAAACAAGGACGCCTGGGTGGCTCAGTTGGTTAAGCCGCTGCTTTCGGCTCAGGTCGTGATCCCAGCGTCCTGGGATCGAGTCCCGAGTTGGGTTCCTTGCTCGGCAGGGAGCCTGCTTCTCTCCCTGCGTCCGCCTGCCACTCTGCCTGCTTGTGTGTACTCTCTCTCTGACAAATAAATAAATAAAATCTTTAAAAAAATAAAAACAAACAAACAAACAAACAAAAACAAAACAACCCCGTCTCTCCCTCAAACCAGCCAGTAGAACTTTCTCTGTCAGAATAATGATAGATCAGGGACGCCTGGGTGGCTCAGTTGGTTGGGCGGCTGCCTTCGGCTCAGGTCATGATCCCGGCGTCCTGGGATCGAGTCCCACATCGGGCTCCTTGCTCGCCGGGGAGCCTGCTTCTCCCTCTGCCTCTGCCTGCCACTCTGTCTGCCTGTGCTCGCTCATTCTCTCTCTCTGACAAATAAATGGATAAAATAATGATAGATCAGATGTTCTATGGTCTTGTTGCTTTCAATCCTGCTGAAAGCTACATGACCTATGACACACAGATGTCTTGGCAAACTATTTTACTCTGATAGGAAGGTGTGCGAGAGCTTGGTAAGCAGGTATACCATGTGACCAAAAGAACAGTTTCAAAGGTTGTTAGGTCTAAACGCAAAAGGTTAATTTTTTATGAATGTAACATTCATCGCTTTGTTTTATTTTAAAATCCAATCGATTAGGAAGGCTGATGAATCTTCTGATATGGACTCAGAGACATTTCTCATGTTTGGAACCTGCTACCTCTTTAGGCAGAGAAACCCTAAAGGGTCAAAAGCCTTGGGACTTTTGAGCTCACGTGGCTCTGATCGACACCAGGATGCACGCGGGGACATTACCTACTAAGCTGAAGCGCCCAAGGACTCAAAATGCTATGTGCCAGCACACACACCAGCAGCCCAAGTGACTGAAAACCACTTAAGGGTTTTCTGCACCGTCTCCCACATTACCCAAGGGGTGAGCTGTTTCCTGCTAAGACACTTGCGTATCCTTTAGTGATACCTGAGCAGTGCGGCGTCATCTGCAAGCAGGGACATGCTACGGGACTACAGAGCAGAAAGTCCTAAGAGGAATACCAAGAAGGCGTGCCTCAGCAACACCTTTCAAGTTGTACACAAAGGCCGACCGTCGTGATGCTCCAGAGACCAGGCTTGCCTTGCCAGCCTGAATATTATGCTAAAGCTTGTGGTTACTGAGTACCTAAATGTATTGGTTAAGGCTGGGAAAGACCTTGAGAGGCCTAAGTAGGTTTCATAGCCACTCTTTTCTAAGTACCATCTGGAATAAAGGAGCAGTCAGTCCTGACCCCAGGCTACCCAGGAGTGGGACTGAGGACTCTGGCTTCGAATGCTGCCCATCAAATGGAGGCCTGCTTTTTATAGGCTGTCTCTCTGCACCTCATTTCAAGTGCCCAGCTTTAACATAACCTCCTTGTATTCAAAGGATTCAAATCGGCTGGAAATAACCAAGAAAGTCCTCACATTCACTTTCCAAACTAATCTTTTACTTTCCAAAGATATTAAAGTGACGGAAAGAAAATGGCAGAAGACGGTAACAGCCCCACCGTGCCCACGTGGACCTCAAACTTCATGAAGCAGAAGGCACAAGTAAGTTGTGGTTCCAATGTACCACTACAGTGAAGTCAAGGTAGTCTAGCTGCTGACCTGAAAATGAGAACTGAGAAAGGCCCTGAGGGCTCCAGCACTTTCTGTTCTGGTGCCTTGGCTGCCTTTCTCCCAGTGAGAGCTACTCCTTTCACAGAGCTTCCCCACTCCCTTCCCTCTGCCTCTCCCAACTACACTGGAAACCACTCTCACTCAGTATCTATCACCTCACACTCAACGATTCCAAAACTGAAAGTCACTCTTCTGCTTCTTCTAAGCTGGTCCCCTTCTCAGCCTCTCTACCTCTCAAGGAGAGATGGGACCCAATAGAGTCATTCAGGCACAGAAGTTTGGGAATTAGCTTCTACTTCATTCCCTTCCTGAAGCCCTACTGGGTTTTTCCCCCTTCAAATCCCCTCTTAAATCCAACCTTGGCCTTTTATTTCTACTCCCAATCCACCGCCCCACCCCTAAATTACTACAGATGCCTCCCAGCTGTCCCTAGAAATGCTTCCTGACTAATGGTCCTTAAATACCTCTTTCTCTCTGGACACTTGTTCAGAAGCTTTTACTAGCTCCAAAACTCCCATATTAAATTTAAATTCCTCCACCTGACTTTCAAAGTAATCCTTAATCTCATCCCACCCTATTCCTTCAACTTCTCTCAAACCATTTTCCCAGAACACACCCTTTAATCCAGTTAAACTTGTCTCGCTGGACCCAACGCCATGCCTTACTCAATTTCTACCCCTGGGCTTCGACTGTCCCTACCATTTGAAATTTACGGTATTTCTACTGACCTCAATGTTCACTTCAGGAAGGATATCCCTCTCCGTCTGGCTGCCCCCAAATACGAAACACCCCTCGCTCGACCCTGCCTCTTCCTAATCATTTCTGGTCAGTATCACCACCCACTCTAAGAGCTGAAAATGCCAGATACTCGCTGGTCCCGTCCTGGCCTCCCTGGCGGCAAGGATGGGCACTTAGGCTCGGCTCCGCCTGACAGAGGCATCCACCCCAGTTTTCAGATAGGACGGTGGTGGAATCAGAGCCACGAATGGAACTGTCTCCCTCAGGCAGAAGCTGCCACCACAGGCAGGATCCAGGCAGGACAGCCGGTTCAGGCTTGGTGCCCTCAGCCCTCGGCGCCGCAGCTCGGTGGTGCGATTTGGGAACCTCAACCAGGCTTCAAGATACACAGGCAGGAGCTCTGGTGATTCTGACTTACCTGATACACATTTTTTCATTAAGTGAAACTGTACCGATGTGCGACGTACACACAGAAGCGTGCACACTGCAACACACGAAAGCAAAAAGCACACTAACATGAAGCAGAGAGCTCCAAGAATTTTCGCAAGCTGAATCCACTTGTGTCAAGAAACAGAACATTCCAAGAGCCCGGTAAGCCCCTGCTGTTCTCCTTTCCAGGTACCTTTTCCCCCCTCCCAAGGGCGACCACTATCCTGACTTCTAACTGTATTAGATTAATTTTGCCTGTTTTTCAACTTGCTATCAGTGGAATCATTCACCGTGTTCTTCTGTGTCTGGCTTCTTCGACCACGCCTAATGTCCGTGACGTTCACCCAGGCTGCTGTGTGTAACTGCAGTCTGTCCCAGCTCACTCTGTATGTGTAGCTTTCTGTTACTGGGCAAATACTCCCCTGCTGAGGGATGGTAGATCGCAGATGGCACATGGATGGTTTCCAGTTTGGCCTTACCACACGTGGACACGTTGGCGAACACACGTGCACGTTCACCTGCTGGGTGTATATCTAGGGATGAAATGGTGGGACCGAAGCCTACACATATGTCCTGGTATCTTTTTAATAAACTCCTTTTCTGCTTCAAATCGATCAGATTTTATTCCTGGTGCTTACAATGAAGAACCTGGACTGGGGCGCCTGGGTGGCTCAGTCGGCTGGGCATCTGCCTTGGGCTCAGGTCATGATCAGGTTCCTGGGATCGAGCCCCCGCGTCGGGCACCCCACTCAGCCGGCTTCTCCCTCTCCTTCTGCCTGCCGCTCTGCCTATTTCTGCTCTTCCCCTGTCTGTCAAACAAATAAATAAAATCCTAACAACAACAAAAAAGAACCTGGACAGATTAAGCTACCCATTCTTCAGCAGCCATTTTCTCCAAGATCTCCTTAACTGTAAAAGCCTCAAGGAGCAAAATCATACACGGTGTACACCCCCACCTTTCTGTGTATTTTATACTATCCTGAATTATTCAGTTATGTTATGCCTGTAAATCCTGACCCCTATATTGTCACAAGCTCCAAAACAGCAGTTTTCAACTATAACTTCACAACAAACCGATGTGTCATGGTAAATTATAGTATACAGCAGGTAATTTGTTAACTAATAAAAAAAGAAGGACCTTAGTCTGCGAATGGATGATATATATGGATTTAAGATTCCCTTTTGGATAATGTCTCCACCACTCATCTGAATTCCCATATTCTTCCTTCCCAACAGAAGATCTAATCTATGCAACTGCTCAGCGCGCCCCTTAGATGAAGGTCATCCATCAAGGAGGCCATGGTCGGGGAGACGTGTCTATCACTCTCCCTCCATCTTCTATCATTCCTAATAGTGTGGAATACATATTAGTTTCTCAGTAAATCCTGGTTGATCATATCAAGGTAAAAACACCCTGCAATAAGGACCTGAAATATAGCTTAATTACAAAAAGGCCAGTGTTTCAGCTCTTCCAAATCATGAACCTAACCTACGTGGCTTCTAGATACTCCCCCTTAACCCCCAAGTCAAGTTTTCGCCTCAATAAATTGTGATATGAATTTCAAGCTTGGAATAATCTATTTCCTATAAGGCAAAATGATAGTTGAAACATTTACACTTTCCTAAAAAAAGTCTCCGGCAAACCATTTCTTTTTTTTTTTTAATTTTTTTAAGGATTTTATTTATTTGTTTGAGAGAGAATGAGTGAAAGAGAGCATGAGAGAGGAGAAGGTCAGAGGGAGAAGCGGACTCCCCAAGGAGCTGGGAACCCGATGCAGGACTCGATCCTGGAAGTCCGGGATCATGACCTGAGCCGAAGGCAGTCGCTCAACCAACTTAGCCACCCAGGCACCCCAGCAAACCATTTCTATCCTTGTTGCTGTATTTGATTTTAGCATAGCTGAACCATTTTTGTTTAAGTCTTTATGACACTAAAAAAAAAAAACCCATAGCTGTGTCAACTATACTCAAATTTTTTTAAAAAAATAAAAGGATTAAATTTAGTTAAATAATGTTTTTTAAAAGAAACCCCACACCGCTGAATATATCCTTGAGTGTGTAATTATAGAGCTGCGAGTTTATTCTCCACAAAGAAAAAGGCATGCCTCAAAATCAACTTTTTCAAATTTAAATATCCTCTCAATCTTATATCCAGAAAGTTCATTTTAGGTCCTTTTAGAATTATTAACTTTTCTCGCCAAGCATGAGATGCTGCATAAAGTGGCTAGGTTTTTACAAATCTGACCCGAAGTGTAGTTGAAAAATAGACATTTGCAAACAAAGGGAGGGGTGGGGTGGGAACATAATAGCAGTGGTAAAACAAAACCAATAAAAAACAATGATCTAAGAGCCAATATAATGAGGCGATCAAGAGCCCCATCCCTGGCACTGAAAAGCTAGAATTCAAGTCCAGTCACAGTCCAATTTACTAGCTGTGAGACTCTCGGCAAGTTATCCTCGCTAAGTATCAGAGCATTTCTCGAACAGGTTCTTCGAAAGCATGCAAGCCCTTCAGAGCTAAGCGAACTTGGCCAAGCAAGTTGGATACTCCAGCTTACAAGCTTCCCTTCTAGTAAATACAGTACCTAAAGGGATCCTTCCCAAATTTTAGTTCTAAACATACTTTCATCATATTAACTTATGAACTCCTGAACTCAAACTCATCAGCTCAGAATGATGTTGGGCAAAGGGTCTTTAAAAAAAAAAAAAGACATAGGCACACAGTACTTATTCTTTCTTTGCTGTTCCCATAACCATAAATCAGATTAACTGTTCCTCATTTACAAGTCCTCATTGATGCTTCCTAATATAGGTACAACTACCCATTCCGTTGCTGATTCTCTCTTTTCTGGTAAATCTCTTTTAAAAAGAAAAGTAATGAAATGATTTTAAGCTACAAAATAATTTATTCTTAAGATCAGACAGTGAGTAAGGAAGTAAGATTCAACACTATTCAACTAATGGAAAATGCTTATTGCTGAGTGGAGTGGTGTTTGGCAGACCTCCAGAATTCTTCTGCAATGCACAGCAAGATACCAACAAGTACTCCTAAGGCACACTTTTGGATCGCACGCGAACTCTGATCACTTTAATATGAAATTATGAGCGGAATGCTTTTGTCACTGCAGGAGAAGAGCAGACTTCCTGCACCAAGGATCACTTGAGTCAGCTACAGTGCTATGAAATAATTGTCAATTGCAAATTCCACTCAAGGATATAGAAGAAAGCGTCACTCCTGGGAAACATGTGAATATATTTGAATATAATCCTATCAGATATGATAACCATTGACTAATGGACAAATAATAAGCCTGTCCTTCCAGGTATCTCTATTTTTTTTTTTTTTTTTTTTTTTTTAAAGATTTTATTTATTTATTTGACAGAGAGAGAGATATCACAAGTAGACAGGGAGGCAGGCAGAGAGAGGAGGAAGCAGGCTCTCCACGGGGCAGAGAGCCCGATACGGGGCTCGATCCCAGGACCCTGGGATCATGACCTGAGCCGGAGGCAGAGGCTTTAACCCACTAAGCCACCCAGGCGCCCCCCAGGTATCTCTATTATAGCTAAAGACAATTTTAGCAGAAACTTGAAATCAAAGTTACCAGTTTAACGAAATGTGGTTAAGGTTAGAGAACGATCGCCCGCTTACCTTCTTACTGATCACCTCCAAAACGGGAGAGATTGGTTCTTTTTTTTTTTAAGATTTTATTTATTTATTTGACAGAGAGAGAGAGACAGTGAGAGAGAGAACACAAGCAGAGGGAGTGGGAGAGGAGGAAGCAGGCTTCCTGCTGAGCCACCCAGGCGCCCCGGGAGAGACTGGTTCTTTGTGAAAACCTTATTCTCCTTCCCACCAAGGACTTCTTAGTTCTCCCTGTTAACCTTGCCTCTTACGGAGGTACAGGTGAAGGGGTACAAGTGAGATACTAGCATTCCATATGGGATCACACATTAGTAAAACGGTTTATAATTATCTGCACCGCTCGGCACCGATCTTGAAGTTCTCAATCCGAAGACACAAAAAACACTTCTTGCAAAACATAATTTAAGGTTCACAGAAGAAACAAGCTGGTCTAACTGACAGTCCTATCCCCAGTGCCCACCACTGAACAGCCTCAATAAAAATCTACTGAGGGTTAAAACCATGTACCAGGCGCTGTGCTAAGTAGGCAATGGGAAATCACCGAGCCTAAGATAGTCTTGGCTCTCAGAGACGAATGCCTTAGGGGAGACTTGACTGGCAATGGGATTTTTAAAAGAGTGGAAAATAGGGGCGCCTGGGTGGCTCAGTGGGTTAAAGCCTCTGCCTTCGGCTCGGGTCGTGATCCCAGGGTTCTGGGATCGAGCCCCACATCAGGCTCTCTGCTCAGTGGGGAGCCTGCTTCCTCCTCTCTCTCTCTCTCTCTCTGCCTGCCTCTCCGCCTCCTTGTGATCTCTCTGTGTCAAATAAATAAATAAAATCTTAAAAAAAAAAGAGTGGAAAATAGGCCAGCCTAATAACCTTAAGAGCTTGGGAATGGCCAGATTTATTCCTTCCTATTCCTCCAGATGGTCACCTGGCTGGCCTCCCTGCAACACTCAGGTCTCTACTCACGGGGCCTTGGATACATAACTGTTTCTGGGAGGGAGGGCCTCCTCCTACCAGTGAGGTCCACACTCTGGATATTTATATGAGGTTTCTCCCACCCAGAAAAGCACCAACCCCATAAAAACCAGAAGTCAAACTAGTTGTAAAAAATCAGTAAATACTGAAGAATTTCTGAAATCTCTGATGCCACAAAGAAAAAATACTTAGACAACGATGCTAGGAAATTATTTTTAGCCACTACTCTCTTTATGATGCATCCTAGAGCTTTTCTTCAGGAAACTCATAGAGCTTTTCTACAGAATGTTCTCTCGTCAGTTTTAAGTCATTCAAATAAAGAGCATAACTTAATCTCTGTGGAAAGGACCAATAACACATAACCCCCAAGAACTCCGAAGAACTCTTTTCTATACTGGCTCTAAAGCAGCTATTTTTTAAAAAAGTTTCCGTGGGGGGGCGTCTGGGTGGCTCAGTGGGTTAAGGCCTCTGCCTTTGGCTCAGATCATGGTCCCAGGGTCCTGGATCAAGCCCCGCATCGGGCTCTCTGCTCAGTGGGGAGCCTGCTTCCTCCTCCTCTCTCTCTCTCTCTCTGCCTGCCTCTCTGCAAACTTGTGATCTCTGTCAAATAAATAAATAAAATCTTAAAAAAGAAAGTTTCCGTGGAGCTGGGATAGTTACAGAGTGAAACTGGTACAGCTTGAGCAAATTCAGGACAGATCCCCCTTCAATGGTAGCCCAGAAGAGCACAAGATTCGCAACAGGTACTTTACAAGTATTTACTGAGTTCTTAAAAACCTACTCTGGGTATCCACTGTGATGGATGCAAAACCCACCAAGCAACTCAAGATGGGCTCAGGTCTTACGGGAGAGAGCCACATGGAAGGAGTCTGAGCTCCACTGAACCAGCAGATGCCAGAAAAAGTAGCTGTATGGAAGAGATTATTTCTTTTTTTTTTAAGATTTTATTTATTTATTTGACAAAGAGATCACAAGTAGGCAAAGAGGCAGGCGGGGGGCGGGGGGGGGGAGGGAACCAGGCTCCCTGCCCAGCAGAGAGCCCGATGTGGGTGGGACTCGATCCCAGGACCCTGAGATCATGACCTGAGCCGAAGGTAGAGGCTTTAACCCACTGAGCCACCCAGGCGCCCTGGAAGAGATCATTTCAATTTTATCCTGCTATCGTCTGAAAAATCTAATCTAGGTACATTATGAACTTTTTACTCCACCAAATCCTGTTCTAAACCTGGAAGTGGAGGAAATCGATTTTGGAAATCTTCCAAGAAGATGAATCTAGTTAGTCCCGATCAATAAACGGCAAACTAGCAGATAGCTGGCGGATTCTTTCATGTGCTTCTTTTTGCCTGTTTATTTTCTGCAATGAGCAAGCACTGCTTTTGTAAAAACAAAACAAAAAAGCTTTCATTAAAAAAAAAAGACACACACAAAAAAACCTAATGACACGAAAGCCAACAAGTAGGACAACTATTATTTTTTTCACTTTCTCTAAACAATAACCATGTTGTGTTTGTGCAGATTCAACTGGCAGGGAGGGAAGTACTGATTAACAGATGCCTGGGTCAGATGTGTTCTAGCCACTGATAAGGTGCTTTTCGTTGTAAACAATCCTCTCTTAGGGTCACTGGCCCCTCACTAAGTGCTTCAGGGCAGTGTCAGAGCTTCGAGTTGTGTTTGAGCAAAGTCTCCCTGGCCCCCTTTCAGAAGGGCTATGGAGGTGGTCTTCTGTGCTATGTGGACAGAGGCACTGGATCGGAGACTCTGAGACAGATGGTATCAGGACCCCTTCTCCTCACTTACCCACTGAGGAATTCACAGAGCTTTGGTTGATGTGCATTCTGTCTACTGGTATTTACAATGTTTGAAATTAAAAATGAGAAGTGAATGAAACACAACATCAGAGCCATCAGTGCTGATGTCATCCCACATCATGAAGCCTCTGGAAAACTCCACTGTACACGGGTGAGAGTGTGAGTGAAAACGACAAATAACTTCTTGGTGTTCTTTCAGAAATAAGTTTTTATCTGACAAGCACCCCCTCCCAAAGTTCCTTGAGAATCACTAGGTGCGCTCACCAAGAACCCTTCCCGCACAGTCACTCTGGAGCAAGAGTGCTCAACTTTGGCACTACTGATGTTCTGAAGTGGGTAATTCTTTTTTTGGGCGGGGGGGGGCTATGCTGAGCACTGTAGGATGCTTAGTAGCATCCCTACCCTCTACCCACCAGATGCCAAACGTAATCCCCTGATGGGACAACCAAAGATGTCTCCAGATATTGCCAAATGTCCCCTATTTGAGAATCCACTATTTCAGGGCGCTGATTTTATTCTATAGAAACACGAACTGCAGAATGCGCACCTCTCACTGCCTTCTCAGACCCCAAATAGCTCTATTTCCTCGCCACTCCCATCTGGGTCTGTTCCTTCGGGTTTATTTGGTCACAAACAGCATGTCAGTGGAGAGCAATAAGCACAGGATGAACCAGGTCAGGAAGAGACATTCTGGTCAAAGTTCACCTTTCAGGCATTACAGCCCTGGGGACCCAGTGATCTTTGGGCAAGGGCGGGTAAAATACAAATCAGCCAATATTCCTGCAGCCATTCTTATGACTGGGTAACAACCCAGTCTTTGGCAAGTTACCCATCTTCCTCCTCCAAAAATGAAGTAAAAGGCCAGTTGTGCCACTGAGAAGAAAAAGGGCTTCTGAAGGCAGAGGCAGAAGGCACGACTCAGGTACACCACCCCCAAAACCTCACATCTAGGAGGTCCTCCCAACCGAAATACCTGCAGACTTTTTTTTTTTAAGGCTTTAAGTTGTTGTTTTTAATCAGGATCCGGCTGGGAGGAAATAGCAAAACTGACATGAAACCGACATCCTCAACACCTCCAAGTCAGATCTTCACTCCGCATGGAAGTTCCCCCTCATCCCTTTAGTCTCCAGAGGTTCAGTCCGAGTTTTTCCTCCCTGGAAATTGCCCCGGGCCACCTTAGGTCCCTACCCCTCAGAACTCCAACTGACAAACTCAAATCCAGCATCTCCTTCCTCATCTCATTATTCACCCTTCCTCCACGGCCTCAAATTCCCACCACAAACCGCCCCCCCAGCCCTCTCGCTGTCCCCCCGACTCTACTGCCATATCTACCCGTACCCCTCCCCTTCCCCCATGCTTCTTCATGCAAGCGACAGTCTCGTCCCTCCCCAATTTTCGCTCTCATCCCATAGTTGTCCACCATCTTCAAAACTCTTCTCTGGTCCTAAGAAACCAGGGCTCTCCTAATGGTCTCAGCCACCCCAGAATCAACCGCACGCACGTCCGCTCTCCACTCCTCAGTGTCTTCCCCAAGTTACTCTTCCTACCCAGGTCAGCTCCACGCCTCGCTCTTCCCCACCTACTCCTTCAGGGCCCCCCCCCCTTACTTGCCCCTTCTCTCTCTCACGGGCCCTTCTTCCCCGCCATCCCTCGATCAGGCCTTCTCTAGGTCACAGCTCGCCTCCTCGGGCCAAGCGCCGCCGCCCAGTGTCAGCTGCTCAGCCTCTCACCCCCGCCCTGCCCCGGACCAGTCTTTCAGGTTGTGGCCTTTGAACTGGGCTCCCCCGGCCCAGGCCGAGGGACACAGCGGGAGGGCCCGACAACTCACCCAGGACAAGGCAGAGCAGAACGAGCCCAGAGCCCGGAACCGGGGAGAGGCGGAAGCACACCATGATTCCGCAAAGCAGGCGGCGGCTGGTCGGAGGTGGCGGCGGCGACGGCAACAGCAGCAGCGACACCAGGGGAAAGGCTTGCCGGAATCCAGACGGGAGGACCGCAGACCACCGACCACAGCACTGCCACCGCCAGGACTCGGCGCTTCAGCGCGGGTCATAAGACTAGGGGCGGGGCTTTTTCTTGCTTTTAGCCAATCTCCGCGCTTGAAAGCTGCAGGAGGGGTGGTGATGTAGGGGCCGGTGGGCGGGGCGACCACGCCCTGGCTTTTTGGTTCACAACCATTCTTCTGCGCCTAAGAGATATGTGCGGTCGGGCTTTTTCTTTTTTCTTTTTTCTTTTTTTTTTAAGATTTTATTTATTTATTTGACAGACAGAGCTTACAAGTAGGCAGAGAGGCAGGCAGAGAGAGAGAAGGAAGCAGGCTCTCCGCGGAGCAGAGAGCCGATGTGGGGCTCGATCCCAGGACCCTGGAATCATGACCCGAGCCAAAGGCAGAGGCTTAACCCCCTGAGCCACCCAGGCGCCCCGGTCGGGCTTTTTCTAAGGCTTAAGAGAGAGGATTAACTTTTTTTCGTGGTGTAGGTAGTAGAGTTCATTTCAGTTCCAACCCCTTGAGGAGGAATAGAATAATTTTGTTGAATTAAAAAGGTTGCTAAGCATCACAACGTAATATATATAAAAGTAATACACAATTATTCCAGGAACACTGTTGTTATCCCTGCAGTTCATGTGATTAAATGGATAAGGGAGCTGGGGGTAGTGCGTGGTGGCGGACCTCCAGACCAAGACTCGGCCTTGAAGATCTTCTAGTTACAATGCCCTATGTTCGCAGATGGAGGAATTGAACTCAGAAAGAAGAAGAATCTTCTTTAAATACAAGAAAAAAATAGGAAAGAGAAAAATAAGATAGGGGGAAAAAAATAAAGATCATCCATATTCCCACTACCCAGAGAGATGGTTATCTATCTATCCTTCCAGTTGTTTTTCCACATTTCCACATACGAATATTCTTCGACGAGTTTGTACTAAACATACTATTTGATACACTTGACAAGTGAGCAGATGAAAACTAAAATAGTCAATAAAGGAAAGCATTCAAAAACTACTAAAAAATCTCAAGTTGAGATAAAGCACTAATTCTCAAATGTTAGTGTCCGAAAGAGCCATTTAGGGAGTTTTAATATCATACAGACTCCTATACCTCATTCAGAGATTCTGAAACAGTAGGTCTCTGGCTGCCCTTGGAATCTGCTTTTTGAACAAACACCCCAGGTGATTCTGATTTCTATGGTTCCTGGACTACACTTTGAGAAACACTAAAAAATCGAGCTCCAAAAGCATCTGATCCAGGAGATCTTAATCTGGTGTCAATGGATGAACTTGCCCAGAGTGGCGGAGGGTAGAGGGGACCGTCTGTGAATCTCTAGAAATTACTTGCAACATTTATGTATGTGTATATTTCAGGGGGAGAAGGGCTATAGCTTTTACCCAGTCTCAAGTGGGTCCTGTGAGTCCTCACCCTAACACCCACCTCTGCTCAAAAATTAAGAGTTATTGATATATCCTGTCACTTGCTTTAATATGGTTAATTCCTGAAAGTGCAAATACTTATGCACAAATGTCTTCTTCATGGGTGTAACTGAGTCATGAGCAGCAGACTTGCTCTATGAGAAACTAATGTAGGCTACAGTATTAGGCAATGCTTTGAGCAAGGGAAGGTCATTTGACTGTCCTACCATCAGTAAGACTTGAAAGGAGCCACGTCCTGGAGAATCCTTGATTGAGTGGAGTCCTTACAAGTTTCCCCACCCATTCTTACTGATGGACTCTGTCCCTTCTCCCTCAACTGTAAATCACCTAACTATAATGTTCAGCAAAACCCCAAGTTCTAGAAGAAGACACAAAAAAGCATAGTGGAAAGAACATTGGATGGCCAATCAGAAGAGTCAGGGGTGAGATACCATTCCCTGGCAGCGTGACCTTGGGCAAGTCACTTCATCTCTTACACTTGATCTTAGCCAAAAGGCCGAGAAGCGATTCACTTCATCTCTTTTAGTATATGTGCTGCCAACGTGAGCGCAAGTCACTTCATCTCTTTACCTTCTGTATTTTTACCCATAAAATAAAAGTGAGACCAGAGCAGTTTCTCAATCCTTGCTGCATTGGAATAACTGGTGGAACCTTAAGTTGCCCCTTGGTCTCAGCCCTTGATTCTATTCGGATTCAGTTGGTAAGGAGTGGGGACTGGGCATTGTTTTTTTTTTTCTCAGAACTCCCAAGGTCAATGTTAATGGGCCAGAGATGATCTCTAAGGTGGTCCCAGCTAAGATTCTATAAGAATAAATGTTCATTGAGTGCCTGGGTGGCTCAGTTGGTGGCGACTGCCTTTGGCTCAGGTCATGAACCTGGAGTCCTGGGATGGAGTCCCACATCGGGCTCCCTGCTGGACAGGGAGTCTGCTTCTCCCGCGGACCTCTCTCCTTTCATGCTCTCTCTTTCTCTCTCTCACTCACTCAAATAAGTAATAAAATCTTTTAAAAAAAGAATAAATGTTCATTTATTGAAAATATAAGGAAACAGTGTCACAATTAGTCCAATGTCCGGTTTAATAAATCGTTGCCCTTAACTTTCTGCAGCTATCATCAAATAAAAAAATGGAAGGCAGTGAGATCTAAACAGCCCTATAAGCTAAACCTCCCCGTCACAACCTTTCCCCCTGACCGAAAATAAACATTAGCTCCCTGACTGGGACGGGAACCTCACGGGACAGAAAAATGTTTTTGAAGTAAGTAAATGGTGGGTGTGTTGTTAGAATGAATCAAATAAACATTCTCAAATCTTCGTTTGGTCTGAGCTTCCTTACTTACCACCATTTTGTATGAAACACTGAGAACCACTCCCTTTCGTAGGCAGGGACCATGACCCCAGCCCAGCTGAAGGAGCTTAGCTTGTGTGTGGGACCAGCATCCGTGTTTGAGAAACTCTGTGAGATCCTTTCCCCTCTGAGCTTCACATCTGGTGTCATGATTGTTGCTACTGCTGAATCCAGAGTGCTTTTATGTGCACTTCCTCTCCTACCACACCGCCTACTTCCTCTCCTACCACACCGCCTACTTCCCCCAGTGTGCAGAAATCCTCAGAACACCCCTCCCCACCCTCTACCCCCATAGGTAGTTCATGACTTTTTTTTTAAGTTTTTATTTATTCGTTTAAGCAAGCTTTACATCCAACGTGGGGCTCGAACTCACGACCCTGAAATGAAGGGCCGCACGCTTGACTGAGCCAACCAGTTGCCCCTGTTTATGACTATTTTTAAATTTTTTTCAAGATTTTATTTATTCATTTGACAGAGAGACACAGTGAGAGAGGGAACACAAGCAGGGGGAGTGGGAGAGCGAGAAGCAGGCTCTCCACTGAGCAGGGAGCCCCATGCAGGACTCGATCCCAGGACCCCGGGAATCATGACCTGAGCTGAAGGCAGACGCTTAACAACTGAGCCACCAGGTGCCCCTATAACTCTTTAAAAAAAAATTTCTTCAGGAAGAAGATTTTATTTTTATGTAATCTCTACACCCAGTGTGGGGTTTGAACCCACAACTGCGAGATCAAGAGTCGCTCCACTGACTGAGCCAGCCAGGCGCCCCTATGACTCTTTTGAGCAGCTTTGAGAGCTCATGACTTTTTGGCCAGGGAGCAGGGCATCGCTGGCAAACACATCCCTAAGTGTGAACATTCTGAATGGCATGAGAAATAATGGTCCCATCAGATTTGGTAAATGATAGACAATGAAATGTGTGGCTCAGAGGAAGGAAATAGATGTAAAGATACAGAGATTCCGAATGGGAAAGTGATAAATGTTTATGATACACAGCGGGTACAGTCGGTGGTATTGTGATAGTGTTGTACCGGGTCAGATGGTAGCTACGCTCGTGGTGAGTGTAACATAACATAGATTTGTTCGATCACTATGTTGTACACAGGAAGCCAATGAAAATTGTGTGTCAACTATACCTCAACTTAAAAAGAAAAGTTTTGGGACACCTGGGTGGCTCAGTCGGTTGAGCATCTGCTTTCAGCTCAGATCAGATCCCAGAGTCCTGGGATCGAGCCCCGCATCTGGCTCCCTGCACAGCGGAGAGCCTGCTTCTCCCTCTCCTCCCCGCTTGCACTCTCTCTCTCCCTGTCTGTCTCTCTCAAATACATAAATGCAATCTTTTAAAAAAATTTTACAAAAAATAAAAAGTTTTCTTGGAAAAAAAAAGGTTTATGAAATAAATGAATGAGTGGCCCTGGGGTATCAGTGTCACTTTGTGGCCATCCTATGGTTGTTTTAATTTGCTTTCTCACTCTGCCATCTTTCCTTTCCCTAGCCCTCCTCCCTTAAGTTTCTCCTCCAGGGGCGCCTGGGTGGCTCAGTGGCTAAAGCCTCTGCCTTCAGCTCAGGTCATGATCCCAGGGTCCTGGGATCGAGCCCTGCATCGGGCTCTCTGCTAAGCGGCGAGCCTGTTTTCCCCCTTCCACTCTTCCTGCCTTTCTGCCTACTTGTGATATCTCTCTCTCTGTCAGATAAATAAATAAAATCTTTAAAAAAAAAAAAAGTTTCTCCTCCACTCCGTTTCCCATTTTCACTCTAGCATGTCCCCTTTTCTGGATCATGCCTCCCAACTGTGATAATACGGTCCTCACTTAACACCAACAGAGGTCACCGTGGACTCAAGAGGCTGCCAACCTTTGAGCCAGAGCTCTCTGGGTGAATGGAGACATGCTGTTTTGAGTTCTTAGTTTCCTCCAGCGGGATTCTTCTCGACCACCCCTCTAAAGGTATGGTTTCACCTGCTAAAACGAAATGGTTTGAGCACGCATCAAAATAACCAGAGGAACCTTTTAAATCACAGATTGCTAAAAAAAAAATCAATCAATCAATCAATCACAGCTTATTGAGCCCCACTATGGAGTTTGAGCAGGTCTGGGGTGAGGCACAAGAATCCGCTTTTCTAGCAGCTTCCCAGACGATCCTGCTGGTGCTGCTGCTGTTTTTGGAAACCACACTCTGAATAGTGAGATCCCAAACTCACATCTGTGGCTACCTATCCTCTGGGGAGTGGAATTGAGAGGTGGGGGGGGGGGGCGGAAAGGACTTTGATTAACTTCGGCAGTATTTAAATTTTTACAGCAATTGTATTGTTTTTACAATAATGATTTTTAAAAATTTTTTCAAATTTTATTTTAGTTTGTCAGTGTTCCAAGATTCATTGTTTAATAATGATTTTAAATTAATGAATGCAAATTATTTAAAACATCAAAAATTTAAAAAGGGATAAAACCAAAAGGAAACATCCTTTCCCCTTCCTTAAGCCCCAGTCGCACTCCTCGGAGTAATAACTGTTAATGTTATTTTTTAATGCTCTCAGGAAAAAATTATTCATGTACCCGCATATGTATTTATATTCTTTTTTTAATTAGACAAATAGGATCATGCTCTACACATTGCTTACTGACTTGCTTTTCTCGCTTAATGGCATATCTTGAAGATATTTCTTTTTTTTAAGATTTTATTTATTTATCTGACAGACAGAGATCACAAGTATGCAGAGAGGCAGGCAGAGAGAGAGGAGGAAGCAGGCTCCCGGCTGAGCAGAGAGCCCGACGCGGGCTCGATCCCACGACCCTGAGATCATAACCTGAGCCGAAGGCAGAGGCTTTAACCCACTGAGCCACCCAGGCGCCCCTTGAAGATATTTCTTAAAAGCCATATAGCTCTATCTGATCCTTTCAAATGGCTCTTAATATATAATTGCGTAGCTATATCGTAATTCGTAAAAACACAAATATGCTTAAATCTCTCCCTTCAAACAAATCTCTAGATCTGTCTGCAGCACCACCTTGTGGTGCACATAGGAATTGCATCACAGAACAGCATCAATATAGGGGAATTTTAATAAACCATCTAGACTGAAGTTGCTCGTTGGGAAAATTGGAAACTTAGCACAAGATAAACATTGCTGGTGTGGCCAGAGCAAAGTGGGGTCCAGCAGTTGTGATGCTGAAGTGGGTTTTGGGAACCCATTCAGCCATCAGATGATTATGCAACCTTCATCTTTTGCACATCTGATATCCCTCTCCACGCCCAAATGAAGACTTTCCCCTGGTTCCCCTCCAGCCCGACTTGGAGAAGACAGGAGCATAGTCAGCTGATGGCAAGAAGTTGCTTCTTAGAAGAGGGCGAAGTTAAAACACTGGTCTCCTGTGTGTATCGCTTTACTCTTTTAGGGAGGGGCAGCTCAGCCTAGGAGGGAAGAGCGGGAGCTCTGGCCTTGGACTGCCTCTGATTCCTGCTTCTTCCACTTCCTAACCATGTGACTTCTGGACCTCAGTTTACTCATCCATAAAATGGAAGTGATAGCAGTGTTATCTATCACGTAGGATTATTATAAGGATTAAGTGAGGTACGTGGAAACCACTCACATATAGAAAAGAATGAACAAATACTTCCAATACTGATCAGTGATCAGTGGTGGTCACTCTAGTGTTCCCTTCCCTCCCTGTCAGCGTGTCACAGACCTAGGCAAGTTCTCCTTGGTGCTCACTGATTAAGGGAGGGCCGTTGCTATCCTTTAAATTCTAAAATTCCTTCTATCTAAATGTGACATATTTCCAGTGAAGAATATTTGTGAAACACCGCTAAGCACAAAGAAAAAAAAATAAAAGCCTGTAGTCCTCCTGCCTAGAACATTCCTTCTCTTCCCACCTCCTCCTATAGCAGGCTGGCTTCTGCTTCTCCAGGCGAAATGACTTTCTCCAAAGAAAGTCTTTAACCTTCTTTAACCAGCCCAGGCTGAATTAGGTGGGTTTCACCAACGTGCCCCCCCCAATATCCTGGACTTCCCTCATCATGGCATCCATCACACTGTAATTGTTCATTGGCCCAGACCCCACAGGAGCCTGCAAGTTTCCTCAAGGCAAAGGACGTGGCCATTTTTTTCACCAATCTCTTCTCATAGTAAGTGCTCGGTAAATGTATATTGGATTAATGAATGAATGGCAGATCTAATAATAGGTTCTGGCTTTTGGAGACTGTATGACCTAAGTGCTGAGCTGAAGGAATGGTCTCCCCAGCAGAATACTTCTCCAGTTTTGTTTTTTTTTTTCCATCTGAGTCACATCAGGGAAAGCGGCCGTCTTCTTTCCATTAGACCAACCAGCTGACGATCGACAAACGTCTGCCTTCCACCTTTACCACCTTCTCCTCGTCTCTTGGTCTCTCTCTCTTTCTGAGTCTCATTCTCTCTCTCTCTATCTCTCTCACACACACTTACATGCCGCCTTACATGCCCCATGATCCCCACATTCTCTTTTTTTTTAATATATGTTATTTATAAATTTGCTTTTTTTAAAAAGATTATTTATTTATTTATTTGACAGAGAGATCACAAGTAGGCAGAGAGGCAGGCAGAGAGAGAGAGGGAAGCAGGCTCCCTGCTGAGTTTGATCCCTGCTGAGTTTGATCCCTGCTGGGTTTGATCCCAGGACCCTGAGATCATGACCTGAGCCGGAGGCAGAGGCTTAACCCACTGAGCCACCCAGGCGCCCCTCCACATTCTCTTTCAACACAACAGATTATGCGGGAGAGTGACCCCAGAACAGTATGACCCACAAACTGAAATGATGTATTGCTTCGGAAATAATGTCCCATTTCCCTTCCTTTTCAGTAGGGGTTTGGAGCAGAGGGTTCATATGCAGAAATCCTTAAGCCCACCTGGTGACAGTATTCACGGGGACGACAACCTGACTCCGCAGGTGTAATTGAGAAGGCCGCAGCCGGCTCTTTGGCATAAGATGGTGTGGCCTCTTGTTGCAGACCCTTGATTTGAGGCGATGGACGTGTTCAAATCAGAAGGGCCCTCGCCTGCGTCAACCTCTTCATTTTGCCCAGGAAGCTCATCTTGCTTACCCAGGTGCGCAGCCAAACGGGAACTAGAATTGTCACCTCTGTACTTCTTGTCTAGTGCTCTATTCTTGGGCTCTAAAAGGCCCCACTCGGGGCGCCTGGGCGGCTCAGTGGGTTGAAGCCTCTGCCTTCAGCTGCAGTCATGATCCCGGGGTCCTGGGATCGAGCCCCGCATCGGGCTCTCTGCTCAGCAGGGAACCTGCTTCCCCCTCTCTCTCTGCCTGCTTGTGATCTCTGTCTGTCAAATAAATAAAATCTTAAAAAAAAATTAACTTAATAAAATAAATAAATAAATAAATAAATAAATGTCCCCACTCATGGACGTTTCCTGTCAGCGAGAGAGACCCGGAAAACTCGGAGGGCGCTACTCAGTGCTGATACAGAATTGATCAGAGACCTTAGCACTCTTAGGGACTGAACTGTGGGAGTTTCCTAGCAACTTCCCTCGTCCAGATATTATTTACTCCCTTTTCCCAGCTGACTGTTCCCCTAAGCACTTGCCGGTGTTACCATGGGCTTTAAGGAAGGACAGCCCATTGGCCTACCCCCGCACCAGGGATTTAACAGAAGTCCGGGAAAACAAGTCCACATCCCTTTGATTCCATCCCTTTCCATCGGCGTCTCTCTGTCCCCCAGACTGAGTTTCCCCAGTGGTTTCTGCGAACCAGGGTGGCTTCCAGGGGTAGACACGTCTACCTGAAGACCTGTAAAGCAGGATGAAGTCACCAGCCCTCCAGATAAAACCTAAATGATGGGCTTTGCAGGGTCCCACAGAGCTTTGACCATAATGCCCCATCTAGCCCCCTGCTCCCACCGCACATTCGCTCACTCTCCTCAGCTTACAAACCAGGAAAGCTGCTTTCTGATCCCAGTGACCTTTTTAGGCCACTTCATCTCTTTGGCCGCTTAATCACACTTTACTATGTGTTTGAACTCCTGTCAGTGTTTCCCAAAGTGTGTTCCACGGCACCCTTGGGTTCAGGGGAGGTATCTCGGCATGTGTAAGGAAGACAATGGCTCCAGTTTTCTTCATTTTAGAGCATAAGTTTTCATGGCCCTGTTGCTAGAAAATTACAAAAAAAAAAAAAACACTGCACGAGAAAATCACCGTGTTCACTTTCAGCTGTACCAGTCTAAAATCCTAGGTTCTTTCTCAGTGTCCAAGATAGGCCTGCCTTATGATAAAAGACTGGTGGATTTTGTTCTAAAACTAGAAGCTCGGGGGTGCCTGGGTGGCTCAGCTGGTTAAGCATCTGCATTCAGCTCAGGTCGTGAACCCAGCCGCATCGGGATTCCTGCTCAGCGGGAAGCCTGCTTCTCCCTCTTCTGCTCCCCCTGCTTATGTTCCCTCTCTCGCTGTCCCTCCCTCTGTCAAATAAATAAATAAAATCTTAAAAAAATAAAACAAAAATTAAAAAAGAAGTTCAAATGAGAACACTCAAAGAGCACATCCATGAGTCCTCTAGAATCACCTCTAAGCCGGGGATGCCCGAAAAGGAATAATAGCTAGCAGGTGCTATATGCCTCGGACTGTTGTAAGCCTTTTCCATGTACTATCTCGCGGGATTCTCATGACAGCTCTATACAGCAGGCACTGTTATCTCTGTTTTACAGACAAGGAAACTGAAGCACAGAAAGTTTAAATAACGTGCACATCTTTGTCAGTTTGAATTGCTATAATGACTTATCATGTTTTCATTCATTTAGTGCCAATGCTCATTGTGTCTGCGGCAGACATGGCTTGTTTCCTACTAAAGAGGCGTTCCCCCTACTTCTTTAGTGACACAACCTTGATTATGCTACAGGTGACAATATGTTGAGGTCCAAGAGACGAATCACAATTGTTTTAAGCCAGCCATGCAAGTCTTTGCTAGTGGTGGCTATAAAAGTGATCAAGTGACCTAGTTCTGACTGAGACAGGAGGGAGGACCCTGAGGGAGCTCTGAAAGAGATTTTTCCCTCTCTGAAAAAGAGACCAACGTGACAAAGGCCTGCGTCCATCTATTGCTTGGGATACTAGAGTCAGGATGCAATGTTTGGTGCTGTGGCAGCCATCTTGGAACCATGAGGGAAGACATCATTGTTGCCCTGAGAATGTCAGAGCAAAAAAGTCAAAAATATTTTTAATATTGCTGAGTTGCTGCACAATTCCCACTGGGACTGCCCACCTCCCAACTTCTTGTTAAGAGGGATAATACATGTCTGCATAAACTTAAGTCACTCTTCATTGGGGAACTTAATTGCCTGACCTGAAGTCATCTGAAAGTAGTATCTTTCAGCCAGGAAGCTATCCATCTGTTTCACCATCATTCAGATCTTGAAATGTCTCCAAGATGCACCTCAAACCCTACCTGCAGGCCCCACCCACCTCTTTCTCTGTTAAGATTCTGGACTAGTATTTACCTACCATGTGTCTTATTGCTCGATATTTTATTATGATGGGGTTTTGTATGACTTTTCACTCTAGGTTCTCCTGGGCTTGTTTGGACTCACCAACTAGACACAGTTCCTTGAGGGTCATGCCTTCTAGTAGCTTATCTACCCCCAGCACGGCCATCAAAACTTAACGCTGTGTCACACACATGGCAGTCACCAAATTTCCTTGCAGGAATGAAAATGATGGCAATTACTACTGACGTTTTTAGTGCTGACTAAGAGGCACCTCACGTCTCTCCTCACAATAAGTCTATTTTTACACTCAGACAAGTAACTCGAGGTCCAAAGTAAATAGGTGACATTTTATGAGCTCAAAGGGTTTTCTTGAGATTTGACAGGTGGCTAAAGATTATTTGACCCTCAAATCTCTACTGAAGAACATAGAAATCAGTGGTTCTCAGTAACGACTGAACGTTAGAATCACCTGGGGAACATTTTTAAACCTGCAGATACCAAGGTCCTAGCCCTAGGGAATCTGACTTAATAGGAGGTATGATCTGGACACGAGAGGTGGTAAGAGCTGAGACCCGTTGCTCTAGATAGCTGTGTGGAAGTCCTAAAGCAGGGGCCTCAGACTCTAGCGTCCGTAAGAATGACCTGCGGTTTAATGTCAGATGATGATTCCTGAGCCTCACTACTGGAGAATGGGAGTCTGAGTTGGGCTCAAGGGTCTGCATTTTTAGAGAATAGCCAGGTGAGTCGTTTGTATGTGGTCTGTGAGCTACATTTATAACCAGAAAATTCTGTGGTGTGTTTTTTACTTGCTTAAAAATATACTATTTTAGGGGCTCCTGGGTGGGTGGCTCAGTTGTTAAGCGTCTGCCTTCAGCTCCGGTCATGATCCCAAGGTCCTGGGGTAGAGCGCCCACATCAGGCTCCCTGCTCAGCGGGGTGTCTGCTTCTCCCTCTCCTGCTCTACCTGCTTGTGTTCCCTTTCTCGCTGTATCTCGCTCTATCAAATAAATAAATAAAATCTTTAAAAAATATATATATTTATGTATATGTATATATATACACACACACACTTTTAGTGGAAAATTAACAGGAAAAAAGTAGCTGTTACAGATCATTAAGGGGAAAGGGCGCCTGGGTGGCTCAGTCAGTTGAGCATCCAACCCTTGATTTCGGCTCAGGTTGTGATCTCAGGGTCCTGGGACCGAGCCCCACATCGGGCTCTCTGCTCAGTGGGGAGCCTGCTTCCCCCTCTCTCTCTGCCTGCCTCTCTGCCTACTTGTGATCTCTCTCTGTAAAATAAATAAAATCTTAAAAAAAAAAAAGCCAAAGGAGCATTTGTCCAGAAAAATGTAGAATGAGTTTCAGCACCAGCAGAAAAGTTCAATCAGATGACCTCTAAGCGCTCTACCAACTTGGATCCCGCAGCTTTCTGAAATTCCTTGTGCCTCAGAAGGAGGCAATTTAGAGGAGGGAATTTACAATAAATGAAAATCCAAAGGACAGTGATATCACGAAAAGAAAGGGTCCACAAGATAAGGAATGCGGGCAGCCTATATAATGCAGAAAAGGCAGGGAAACAGAATCCGCCCCTGAGCCTCCAGGGGAAATGCAATCCTGCTGACACTTTGATTTTAGGGCTTCTGGCCTCCAGAACTGTAAGGTCATAAATCTTTAAGCCGCCAAGTTTGTGGTGATCTGTCAAAGTAGCCAGTAGAAAACTAACAAAACAACACCTGTAGGAAAGACTCGCAGATTTTAGGGAAGGAGAGGTGGATCCCTGAGTGTTTTGCCCTTAAAGTTGGCCTTTATAAAATCTTGGTGGAAAATGTAGTTTGTTGTTTGGGGGTTTGGGTCGGTTTATTTGCTTCCTTTGCCACTTAAAAAGTCCCAGAATAAGAGCAAATGCCAGTTTTCGATGGTCTCCAGACAGGTTTCTCATGTAGCCTTCTAGAAACCTGCCAGTCTTGGTAACAACTATGGGCCAGTTTGAGGCCATGGCTCTGCTGTAGGAGCCCTGTCTGCCTGCCCCACGCCTTCCACCAATACATCTCAGGAAGCCCACCCAGCACCTCCGTCTGGTAACTTCTTTCCAGCTCAGCCCCCGTTCAAGCCCTCCTACCTTCAATCTGCCCTGCGGGTAGGGTTGTTTTCGTCCTTGCTAACACCTTGCTTTGTAATCCCATATCCAACCATTTACTCCAGGAAACAATAAACTTTGCCCTTTCTCCCTGTGCCTTAGCCACTTTGCTGTTCACGTGCAATCCCACTCCAGGGCTTTATCCTGGCTGTTTTCTCCAGAACATTCTTTCCTTAGATATCCAGATGATCAACTCTCTCATTTCTCTTCCAAGTCTTTGCTTACCTGCCACTTTCTTCATGAAGCTTACCCTGATTACCCTAGTTAATACTCTCTCTCCCTCTCTCTCATTCTCTCTCTCTCTCTCTCTCTCTCTCTCACACACACACACACACACACTTTCAAACTCCCTTTTCTTGCCCGTTTTTTTCCCAGCACTTGTCTCCTCCTAACATAAAATAGAATGTCTTTATTATTATGTTTATTGTTTAGGGTCTGTCTTCCCCCACTAAAATGCTAAGGACCCAGGCGCAGGAATCTGTGTCTTTTCTGTTCCCTGTGATGGCCTACGCACCAGGAACAATTCCTGGAACATACTAGATACTCAGGAAGTATTGTTGAATGCATGAGTGTATTCTCTTCTCTGTGTTCATGCTCGGCCGGATCCTGGGGTAGAGCTGTAAGAGGAAGATGTTTTGTGGCTCAGGGTCGGCCTGCCCAGGGTGGCACACAGGCTGCATTTCACTCGGACTGGGTGGGCTGTTGACACCTGGGGGCGTGTCCCCTGGCGCTCAGCCCGCTTCTCCCCTCCACAGCACTGACTGCTGTTCCAGCGGTTGCCCATTCTCCCCACAATTCTCTCCTCGCCTCGGTGGGCAGGAAATGAGCGGGAAGGCAGTTAAACCACTCCTTCCACTGATCTAGGCGCTTACGGATGTATTGAAGCGCTTTGGAAGGACACCTGGATAGCTCAGTGGGTTAAGCCTCTGCCTTCAGCTCAGGTCATGATCTCAGGGTCCTGGGATGAAGCCCCGCATCGGGCTCTCTGCTCAGCGGGGAGCCTGCTTCCCCCTCTCTCTGCCTGCCTGCCTACCTGTGATCTCTGTCAAATAAAAAAAAATTATGAAGCGCTTTGGGGAAAACACAGAAGATGGTTAGAACAACAGGGTTGGGGGTGTTCCAACATACATTTGCAGGAAAACCTCCAACAACTGCCAAACTTAAGCAAAAGTTCCGGCGTGGTTTGCCTTACATAAACCCAATAGAGGAGAACTCAAAAATGTAGGAAGGGGAGCAGAACACAGTACCCTACAGTGTGTCACTTGGGGATGTGGAACGGTTTGAGCTGAAGGTGATTAAAACCCAGCAAACTCAGGAAAAGCTTTTTACCTCTCCCCTTAACCACTTAAATGAATTTAGATAGGATGCCTGTACGTGGAGGAGAGCTGTTAACCTGAGATAACTTTTTTGTTCTTCTTTTTGAGAGGGAGAGAGAGGTAGGGAGGGGCTGAGAGAAAGGGAGGGAGGGGGAGAGAAAAAAAGTCTGAAGCAGGAACGCTGGGCGAGCGCCATCTCACAACCTTGAGATCACGACCTGAGCTGAAACCAGGAGTTGGATGCTTAACTGACAGCCGCCCAGGCACGCTCAGGGATAACTTTTTCTATCAGAGAGATGTCTGGCATGGCAAATATTTGTTTACCCAACATTAGCTCTTCTCATCTTCCCGTGAATTGTCCTCCTCCCCCTTGGAGCCCGAGGCCGCTACCCCCTTTCTCCTCAGCCAAGGATGACTAGCCAGCCTCTGGGACCTGCCTGCGCCTGGGGGTCTCATATTTCTATTTGTTCATTTTCCTCCTGTTAATCTGTCTTATGTCAATTTGATTATTAGGGCAGGCCAAGAATCACAGAAGGGAAAAAGGGAAAAGTTCTTCATCCCTACACCTGTAAGAATAGATTGGATCTGAGAGTGGAAAGAATTTACCTCTGGGTTATTTTAAAGAGTTTGCTCCATTGAAAATTTTGAGCCAGAATGTCACCAAATGGAGGATTAGATGATGCCTGTTACATTAATACAGTGGACTATTAAATGGTTATTAAAAGTTGTGTTCTTGGGGTGCCTGGGTGGCTCAGTGGGTTAAGCCTCTGCCTTCGGCTCAGGTCATGGTCCCAGGGTCCTGGGATGGAGCCCCACATCAGGCTCTCTGCTCAGAGGGGAGGCTGTTTCTTTTTTTTTTTTTTAAGATTTTATTTATTTATTTGACAGACAGAGATTACAAGTAGGCAAGAGAGGCAGGCAGGGAGAGAGAGGAGGAAGCAGGCTCTCTGCGGAGCAGAGAGCCCGATGTGGGCCTCGATCCCAGGTCCCTGGAATCATGACCTGAGCCGAAAGCAGAGGCTTTAACCCACTGAGCCACCCAGGCACCCCGGGGAGGCTGTTTCCTTCTCCTCTCTCTCTCTCTCTGCCTGCCTCTCTGCCTACTTGTGATCTCTGTCTGTCAAATAAATAAATAAAATCTTTAGAAGTTGTGTTCTTAATATAATGGGAAGATGCCATTGTTGTAATGAGGGGGGAAAGTTGGAAGGGAAACTGTATAATTATGGAGGGGAGGAATATTTGCCACCCCAAAACGTCTCTTTAGCATGTGGATAATTTTAAGCTGATCATATTGAAGAAATGGAAGACTCAAGAAGTTTTTCTTCTCTCCCTCCCCTCTAACTGCCTAAAAGAATTGAGATAGAGGACCCACTCCAGGAAGGGAAGAGTCCCCTTAGATACCCTACATCATACTATGAACTTGGGGTGGTGGACACAGAGGAAGTTAGCAAAATCTGTTAAAATTTCTCTCTATGTCTCATTGTTTCTGTATGACCCAGGAAACATTTATTCACCAAACATTTATTCTTTTTTGTCTTTCTAGGAATTGTCTTCTTCCCTTTAAAGATCCAGAAGCTTAATCCCTTCTCCTTAATGCTAGATGGTATATAAACCTCAATTGCGTAACTGCCTGGGGTCTCATATTCTTCGAGATGGAAAAGTGCCCCCTCCTGTTAACCAGCTCAATCTGTCTCTTGCCAGTTTAATTCTTAGACCAGCCAAAAGATCCTTGAGTGGTAGAGAACAATTTTTCTTTCCAACAGTTGACATTTTTAAAAAATTCCATAATAAAGAGACTGGAAAGACACCAAATCATTAACAGGAATTGTTCCCCAGCGTTGAGATTGTAAATAATAGCCTTTTTGTCTTTTGAATTGTCTGATTGTCCACATTTTCTATAATGAGTATTATTTTCATTATAAAGATTAAAATGAGGGGCGCCTGGCTGGCTCAGTCCGAGAAGCATGCAACTCTTGATCTTCAAGCCCCACACTAGGTGTAGAGGTGACTAAAGCAAATAAAAAAACTTGAAACAAAATAAAACAATAAAGATTAAAATAAACGTTTAAAAACAAAAACCAGGGACGCCTGGGTGGCTCAGTCGGTTGGCCGACTGCCTTCAGCTCAGGTCATGATCCCGGAGTTCCACGATCGAGTCCGCATCGGGCTGCCAGCTCCACGGGGAGTCCGCTTCTCCCTCCGACTTTCTCCTCGCTCGTGCTCTCTCTCACTGTCTCTCTCTCAAATAAATAAATAAAAGCTTAAAAAATAATAAAAAAAATAAAAACAAAAACCAAGCTTTGTATTCTAAAAATTGAATTTATCCAAAACTTATCTGCATTGTCGTTATTGGGGTGCATCTCTGGGGGAGGGAGAAAAAGTTCCGGGACAACTGTTTATGAAGTCTTTATCTAAATCTTTCATTTACTTAAGAATGGATCTATAATAATCCAGAACTAAGGTAGAAGAATGAAAGAAGAAAAAAAAAGCCCGATGATCCTTTGAAGAAAACGTGCGGCGATTATTTAAAACCCCTAGCGTCTCATTTTGGGAGCTTGAAACGAATTGGCTAAATGAATCGAACAGCTAATTTATTTGTTCGTTGTATCGAATGGGAGAATTCCGCTTAAATGTTCGGAATAGGTAGGTAGCACTGTACAAGAAAAGGTGAAGGCGGTGATGACAAACCAATAAATTAAAGGAGGCTGTTTGGCGAAATCGCTGAGTCAAGAGTCGGGCAATCACGTGAAGTTTTTAATAAAAACGAAACTAAACCAGAAGTGGTGAGCTTTAACTCCTTTCCCCACCCCTTCTTGGGATTGTTACAGGCGCGGGGAGCGTCGTTGGCATATCTCCTTCGGCTACTCCGCCGGGCGGACCGGGCGGGCCGGAGCGGAAGGGACGGTGGAAGGAGGGGGATCTGGGCCGGCGGGTGCGCCTTTGCACTTGCGGGTCGGCGTTTCGGGAACAGCGGCGCATGGATCCGGATGAGACATTGGCCTTTTGTGTCTCTTGCGTCTGGTACCTTTGGAGGGCCGGCTGCCGCTGTGGGACGCTGCGATCGCTGCCAGCGGTCTAGGAGACCTTGCTCCGCAAAGCGACTATTGTACTTTGAGCGAGTGACTCCCGGAGGCTTTGCCGCTTTCTAGGCATTTCTCCAGGAGCTTTCTCCCCCTGGAGGCCTAGCTTCTAAATGCAGCATGTTTTTGCCTTGTGACGCTGTTTTATTCTCGGCTTTGGCGCCAAGAGTGGAATGCAATCCTTACCAGTTAATTATGGCCTCTTGGAGGAAAGAACAATAAAGTGTTGTCCTTTATGTCTGAAGTCGGTACTTCTGAGTTCAATCGCAGTAGTTGTTTTGAAGTCTTTACCCGGCGTACTTACTCACCTGGTACCCTTTATGAGCGCAGGAGCCTGCACCAAAGTGTGGGGCTCTCTTGGGTTGGCTCTAGTCAATTTCGACATAAAGAGACACCCCACTTGTGTCGCACATGTACATATGTCAAACCTCATCAAATTGTCCACTTAAAATATAGTGTATTGATTGTCAGTAATACCTCAACAAAGCTTTTAAAAAGGAACACATTCAGAGAAGTAATAAATGGTAATCAAAATTAAGAACTGAGAAAAAGGGACGCCTGGGTGGCTCAGTTGGTTGGACGACTGCCTTCGGCTCAGGTCATGATCCCGGAGACCGGGGATCCCGCATCGGGCTCCCAGCTCCATGGGGAGTCTGCTTCTCCCTCTGACTTTCTCCTCGCTCATGCTGTCTCACTGCCTCTCTCTCAAATAAATAAATAAATAAAATCTTAAAAAAAAAAAGAACTGAAAAAAAAATTAAGAACTGATAAAATGCAAAAATACATTTCTTTTATCAATGTCACTGAGTAGTGAAAAAAATCATTATCTCCTGCCTTGTCTTGGTGAGTTATTTATTTTAAAGCCTTAAATTTCTGTAAATATAGGCACATGGTTTTACCTGTGAAGTTTTTCCTAAATGAGGACATTTCATTAGTACTTTATTTGCTATGGTTGTGACACCTAAGAAAGCACAATGCCATCGGGCATCAGAAACAGAGAAGAGGGGTGTCTGGGTGGCTCAGTCGGTGAGCCTTTAGCTCAGGTCATGATCCCAAGGTCTTGCTCAGTGGGGAGTCTGCTCTTCTCCTTCTCCCTCTACCCCTCGAATCCCACCATTGGTGCTTTTTCTCTCTCTCAATAAAACAAATAAAATCTTTTTTTTTTAACCCAGAAAAGAAACATCACTGCCCAGGGGCACCCGGGGGGCTCAGTCATTAAGCAACTGCCTGCGGCCAGGACCCTGGGATCGAGCCCCACGTCGGGCTCCCTGTTCAGAGTGTCTACTTTTCCCTCTCCTGCTGCCTGCTGCTCCCTCTGCTGGTGTTCTCTCCCTCTCTCTCTAACATGAATAAATAAAATCTTAAAAAAAAAAAGAAAGAAAGAAAGGAACATCACTGCCCAGTAGAGGTAACACATGACCAGTGTCAAGAAACAGGCTAAAGAGTCAGGCTGGCCTAGGTCTGAACTCAAACTCTTGCCATTCAGCTGTAGGAGGAGCTAATTTTCCCGGGGCCTCAGCTTCTCACAGGGTCCTAAGTGAATCAGGGCCAGCAGAGGAGGAACAGAAAAAGGGATCATTTGGCCTCTATTCTGGAGTTGGGGGTGGGGGGAGGTTGGCTCGAATCTGGGCTGCTGCATGGTAGTAAAGTCTTGTGAAATTGCTGGTAGAATGGTTATCATGGAAGTTAATCCTAAGTGAAGTCTATGGAACTCCATCCAGTGCTAGAGGGTGGGAGCTGGTGAATGTCTCCAAAATCTGAAAACTCCCCAGGCCTTGAGGACCCTTAAGGAATAAAGGAGATAGTAATGAGTGGGAAGGCTCAGAACAGTACCCTACAGATAGTAAGTACTGCATTCAATCAGCGGACTTATTTTTATTTTGTTTTGGCAGTGGTGGAACCACGTAGCCCACAGTGTCACATTCCCAGCACCTAGCCTGACACGTAGGAGGTAAACTTAGTGGGTCTTAGTTCTCTTCCCCATTCTCTCTCCTTACTTTGAATTGTTCATCCCAAATTCAGGCCACTCCATGAAGCTCTCCCTGCTTCGTGTCCCCCAGGCCAACAACGGGGCCTTTCCTGTGGCTCTGGGACAGGATATAGGTGTTATGGGGGTGGATTTTCCTCTACCCTTCAGAGTTTTGGCTGACACAAGAATTAAGTTGACATGAGACAGATTAATAGGAGAAAATAAAATTTGATTATGTAAGTACGGGGAACCCACGTACACATGAGATTCCAGAGGCAAGCAAAAAAGTATGTATGTCATCCTGAACTAAGGAGAAGTGGGTAGGGGTCTGGGACTACAAAAGGGAAGGAAAGCAACTCATGGGAAGATGAAAAAGTAAACATTTGGTAAACAAATGTTAGCTGGGCCATCTAGAAACAATGGGACACAGTGAGGAATCTTAATAAAGGGACTTTTCAGGGCACCTGGGTGGCTCGGTGTGTTAAGTAAGCCTCTGCCTTTGGCTCAGGTCGTGGTCCCAGGGTCCTGGGATCGAGCCCCATATAGGGCTCTCTGCTCAGCAGGGAGCCTGCTTCCTCCTCTCTCCCTGCCTGCCTCTCTGACTACTCGTAATCTCTATCAAATAAATAAATAAAATCTTTAAAAAACAAACAAACAAAGGGACTTTTCTAGATTCTTCTCTGTCTGGGCCCCTAATTCATAATATACTGTAGTTATTTACGGTGGCCGCTCTCTTCTGGAGCAGGTCCCCTATCCCAAGTCCTTTAGGCAGTTAGGCAGGGAGGTCAACGTTGCTTCTTTTGGGCCTTGTTTTCAGCTCAGAATAATCTGCATGCCAAAGGGGCACATCTTGGGGAAGCACAGGGTGGGAAAGCCAGGTTGGGTCACCCGTCATGGAGGTCAGCGCCAGCGTCTCTGTTTGCACTGATGTGTTACCCCGGACTTTGTGGACTTTAGTTGTGGTTGCTATAAGGGCAGGAAGCGGGGTGTGACAGATTGGGGTTTCCAGAAGCAGATGCTGAGGTGGAATTGGGGGGCACGATGTTTTGAGGTCAGTATCTATGACAGAAATGAGTGGGAGGTGGGATCGGGCGGAGGGAAAAGTTAAACAGAGATGTCAGCCGAACAAAGCCACGGCCGACTTCACAGGGAGGTCTGGAAGAAGTCTTGCCCACCAGAGCATCCCACAACAGGCTGACAAGGCTGGGTCTTTATACCTTCCTCTCTTTCAATCACAGGATGTGGACTGTCCCAGGAAGAGCATGACCCCACAACCGGGAGTGGAGGCAGACCCCAAGTGGGTGCCAGTTGGTGTCTGAGCCCGCATCCCACACCTGGGCGCCAGGTCCTTCCTCGAATGGTCATCTGGATGGTACCTTCTGTGTCCACCACACTGGGGGGTGAACCAGCGACTTAGTAACACATACCAAGGAGCTGTGGTAAAGGAAGGACAATCCGAATGGGATCCTGAGTTACAGAAATAAATACAGGTATACTAGGTTTTCTTCTAGTTAATGTCCTGAACTTCCTGACTCTACACCAGGAGTCCTTAACCGAGGGTCCGTAGATGGAGTTCAGAGGGGCTCATGACCTGGGATGGGGAAAAAACAGCATCTTTATCCGAACCAGTGTTTTACTGAAATTAAGGATTTCCTTAAATCATGGGTATAGGCAACAACCCACAGTAAATTGAGCGATACCTATGACTTAGTCACCAGTAGAAACTGTGGCTGTGTTTGATATCACGTGACTGTTAATGTCAGGATCTGCACGCGTGGTTTATGCGCAACAGTATTTCCACGTTGTTACTTTTTACATCTCTAGATCTTGCTATTTATTTTTTTAAAGATTTTATTTATTTATTTGACAGAGAGAGACACAGTGAGACAGGGAACCCAAGCACAGGTAATGGGAGAGGGAGAAGCAGGCTTCCCGCTGGGCAGGGAGCCCAACGTGGGGCTCGATCCCAGGACCCTGGGACCATACCCTGAGCCAAAGGGAGACACTTAACTGACTGAGCCACCCAGGCACCCCTAGGTCTTTCTATTTTATATGTTAAGAGAGAAGCCCATACTATATCACATATTATTGAATATTTTAATAATTATATTTTGATATAATTAGGTTCCTTTGTAATCTTATATATATTATATATGTGTGTATTTAAAACATTATTCTATGTCAGGGTCCATAAGCTTCATCAAATTCTTAGAGAGGTGCATGGCACAAAACACATTAGGAAGTCCTGTAGTAGAAGTCTACGCTGCTAGAGGTGACTTACATTAGGTAATTTATATACAAACTGTCCCCCAACCCCATACAACACAACTACTCCCAACATTGCTCCCCATTATTTCCCAAATAAAACACATTAGAAAGAAAAAGAGACAGAAAATTCTGCTTCAGGACCTTTAAGTCATGTCATGCAGTTATTTCATTCAGGGTTGTAGGTTCAAGCCCCATGTTGGGTATAGAGATTACTTAACAATAAAATCTTAAAAAAAAAAAACAAAATCATAGGGGCATATATATCTTTTTGAATTAGTGTTTTCATTTTCTTCGAGTAAATACCCAGAAGTAGAATTACTGGATCCCATGGCATTTCTATTTTTAAGCTTTTGAGGAGCCGCCATACTGTGTTCCACAGCGACCGCACCAGTTCACGTTCCCACCAACCATGCACGAGGCATCCCTTTTCTCCACATCCTCACCGACACTTGTTGTTTCTTGTCTTTTTTAGCCTAGCCATTCTGACTGGTGTGAAGTTTGTCTCATGCTTTTCAGCTTTGAACCAGGTATTATAATGAATAGCTGTGCCAAAACAATTTGATTCGGGCTTAATAGATTTCCACTTTGAACTTCCAGTTTCTATAGTCAGTTGCACAAGCTCTTGGCTCACCAGGTGGCGGGGTCAATGGGAAGTGTGGGAAGTCACAGGGTTAGGTGTACATGGAGTATGTGTAGGGAATAGAGACGAAGCAGCCCTGCATATAGCACATAGAGAGGGCAGTCTGAACATTCTAGCAACAATGGTTATGCAATTTATGCATGGTATAAATCTACAGCTATTTATTTTACTGACTGATAGTGCTTTTCTGTTTTGCAGTAATTCCTTTTGGCAGTACTGAGCACAAATAAATGAACACATGTATTTATGAAAATGTAGGTACTGAATTTAATGATTTACATGTAACTCACCCAAGATGTCTGTTGACATCTGACGCCCATGCGGGCCACAGAGATAGAACTAATCACACAAAAACCAGAAGATATCTGTCCACTGACAAAACATCAGCATCTA
Organism: Mellivora capensis; assembly: GCA_004024625.1. Taxonomy (NCBI): domain Eukaryota; kingdom Metazoa; phylum Chordata; class Mammalia; order Carnivora; family Mustelidae; genus Mellivora; species Mellivora capensis. Next base: position 84,223 of record PISX010001063.1, read on the forward strand.
CCTCAGAAGTCAGTAGTTATTTCACAATGGAATATTACTCAGCCATTAAAAAGAATGAAATCTTGCCATTTGCAATGACACAGATGGAGCTAGAGAATACAATGGTA